>JAMRYI010000689.1:0-85928 GCA_029231635.1 Ditylenchus weischeri | reverse complement strand
TAGCATATTTCAACTTTTTCGCTGTTTTTATTGACTATAAACAATGATGAAGAAAAACCCAGAAAACCCCGAGAATATTCTCGAGAATGAACCACCAAAATATTTCGCTCTGGCTTTTTCAAAAAAATATAAGAAAAAGTGATACAAGAAAGCCGGCTGCAGAAGTAAAAAAAGGATCTTATGGATAGTATCATGTAATTAGTGGTCGAAGGTCTGTGTCGAATCAGTCGGAAAATTAAAAAGATACTAGAGAAAACTGCAATTCCTATGAAGATTTATTTTCTCTAGTCTGAAAAATAAACATAAGGAAAGTCGTAAGACCTTAAGAAATTATCCTACCTGTTGCGTGTTTTGCTGTGAATAGCCGCCCTTGGTGACCAGTTCCTTTCAGTTGGAGCGGCAGTAATTTGGACGCTGTGAATAGCTTTGTAGACGTAGTGAAAGAGGCGAGTCGGAGTAGAAGCCACCCCAGAAGGTAAGACCATCGACCGGAGGCGTTGCTTTAAGGGCGTCCCATGCATGCTTTCGTTGTCCTTCCGCAAACTTTTCTGTTCTTGCTCTCCATTGCGCCAACTCGATCATTATCTAAATGACCACTTAAATGTTTACAAATAGCAAGGATAAATAATGAAGTACCTGGCTTTCTTTTGTTATGGACGCCGGGTTCTCAGAAAGTTCCCCTCTTTGCAACTTTGTTTGATGGAGGCTCCTCTGATTCTTTGATTCCGGCTAATGCATTGATGGTCTTTCGCTTCCAGTCCACCTTTCTTGCATTGATTCTATAAAAAGTTTTGTACTTCAGAACAGCAAATTTACATTCAATTCTTACCGTTAGATGACGAGCCATATCTGTAGCATTCCCTCTGTATTGAGCTTCGCAAAACTTGCAAAGTGCTTTATTTCCTTCGGCGACGAAAAACTGCCAACACCAGTGCTGGATTGCCCATGCTTGACCTGATACAGTAAAAATAATCACAATAAAGCATGGAGTAGCAACACGAAATTGACTAAAATGGTCAAAAAATGTCGAAAATTTGAGCAGTCAACTTTCGCGCTTTCTATTAAACCGCGAAAGTTGAAATACAACTTTCGTAACTTTCGCGAGAAAGTTGACTCCAACTTTCGCGCGAACTTTCGTGTTGGTCAACCCTAAATGGTATATAAAAACGCAAAACTAACTACTTATTTCCTCTCATTAGCCCCCCAGATTCGAAATCTGGTTTTGGCATTGTGTTTTGGCTCACTTTTAATCACTTCTCTCAAGCAAGTTAACAACCATTTAATAGCTCATCTTTCTGGCTACAAAATGGGCGGTAACTTGCCTGAAAGTGATCGAAAAGTGGGTCAAACTCATGATGCCAAGAGCACAATTTTGATTCAGGGAAAGGGGGTTAGTTTATCAAATGAAATACGGTATGCCATCGCGCTCAGCATAGTTGAATTAAAATATCTAGCGTAAAATCTCGGAACCCAAAAATCCGCTATCGGCAACTTGATGTTCAGCCTTACAAAAAATCACTCTTAAAGCAAATTTTTAAGACTTCGAATAACGGGAAATTAGAAAGAATTTTTGTTATGTAACCTTTTTTAATTTTGCGAATGGGAATTATCAGAGGCTATACCATTAATGATTTTACTTGAATACGGAAATCTGCTTGAGAAAGACCTTGCAACTGCAGGTAGGAGAAGTAGCTAGTGGGACAGGTCTCTACGCAAACCTAAAAGCAGTTTCAAAATGTTGAAATGGTTTAGATAGATCAGTATTAATAACCTGAGGTGTGGGACAGCCAGTTAGCACAGTGGCATATGACACACATTTGGTCAAGTCAAAGAACAGTAGGTAGGGTTTGGAGCTAAACAAAAATAAAAAATATATTCTTTTAAACAAAAATAAAATATAAAAAATATATTTGTAAAAATATATTTAAAAATATATTTATATAATATATTTTGGACTCAAATACTTTTTATGCACACTCCGCCCTCCTCCCCCAAATTTCAATTTTGTATGTCGAAATCCTTGCAATTTTTCGGTAACAAAATAAGGAAAACGAAATAGGGTCTTGTTGCGTTTCAAAATGGCCAGTAGGTGACTTTTCCCAAAATGTTGTAGTGTCGTGGTAAAGCGTTAGATTTTGCTATTTTAATATTCTTAGCTTCAAATCCACCTATTGGTGACATTTTTGCTTTTTGTGTTTTTTGTCTCCTATGGGGGCTTTTTTCAACTTTTATATTACTTTTTATTAGGGTTGTCGAGGCCTCGGATTTTTCGAGGCGAGACCTCGATACCTCGAACGCACCTCGAAATTTTCGAAGCCTCGCCTCGTCTCGAACCTCGCCTCGAAAATTTCGAAACCTCGCCTCGAAAACTCGAAAATTTTCTTTGATGATTAGTAGATTAGAGGGAGCCTGTTTTGCTAGACGAGACCTGAGCGAATTGGCAAAGAGAAAACTAGCCTTATAAAAACACCTTTCAGAAGTAGGGTTGGCCTCCCTCCCCCCGCTCCCCGCTCCCCCCGCTCTCAGCCGAATTTTCCTTATACCTCCCCCCGTTTCTCCTCAATTTTAAACTTCAATTTTCTCTTCAATTTTAAAAATTTTCAAAGCTAGGCTTTGCCTCAAAACTCGATCCTCGAAATTTTCGAGGCCTCGCTTCGCCTCGAACCTCGAAATTTTCGAGGCCTCGCTTCGCCTCGAACCTCGATCCTCGAAATTTTCGAGGCCTCGCCTCGCCTCGAACCTCGATCCTCGAAATTTTCGAGGATTCGAGGAATCTCGAAATCGAGGCCTCGCCTCGACAACCCTACTTTTTATCTAATAAAATATTGAGAATATTCAATTTTCGAAATTCATCCCAAAATGCCTTGGTCACCCCTGTGGACTTTTGAAACATATTCTTCCACGGTCGTACCCAGTGTTTCCGAAAATAACACTTAACACTTTGCATTTAATACTTAACACATACCTTTTTTCACATATTTTGTTTTCTTATCTCAGATGTTTTTACACGTTTTGTAGCTGAGATTTTCTCTATCGATTGAGTGGTCAAAGTTAGTTAAAAATAATTTTTGACAGAATCACACCAGTGTTTGAAAAACCCCAATTAACTTGGGTTTTTTACTTTTGAGGTACACTTGTTTTTTAACGCTTGGTGTGATTCCTCAAAATTATTTTAGCTGGTGTGTTTGACCACTCAATCGATAGAGAAAATCTCAGCTACTGGTCGCTGAATAAAGCAAATATGAAAAAATATGTTTTATGTTAATGCGAAGTGTTAAGTGTTATTTTCAATAACATTGCGCGGGACAATAGTGTGAAAAACAGATTTTGTTTCGCGAAACAACGAATCACGAAACCACACCCAAAAAAACAATTTACTGCTTCGGTGTTGATTGCTACATCCTTTTCTGCATTCACCTGCACACAAGATTGTTCTAACGCCGGCGTTTAAAAAGCGTTACGCCGCAATGAAAACAAACGCCGGCGTTTAGCCGGCTGCCCGGCGCTAGAACAATCCTGCCTGCACACTTAACAATTTTCATTAAGGTGTTGAATAACTGCTAAAATGAGCAATCCCATTGAAAGTATCGAGATGAGCTGTACTGATCGTGTGGCGAAACTGGAAGAAGCTATCCAAAATCTCGCTATCGAAGTGAAAGATTCAATTTCAAGAGTGGAGAAATCAGTGATGAATCTCCAGAATAGGTCGAAGGGCAAGCTGCGTCCAGCAGAGAATCGAGAAAAACAGGTTGTTTGAGAAGATTTTGAACTGACTAATACCTTCACATAATGTTTGTAAAAAGTTTAGTAGATATAAAGAAGACAATTGCGTTCGTGTTCAGGAAGACTGAAATCGTGTATGCTTATCAATTGCACTCTCCTACTGTTGAGATCGATGGTTCAAAATGGTAAGTTAGACTGTTTCCAATAATGTCACGAAACGTAAAAAGAGTCGCCAATCGCGTATGTGTGGTCACAATGAGAGTCGATGCAAACAGAATTGTGACAATTCCATTGGGACCAGATTTATCTGTGGCGATCGGAAACTTGCGATAGAATGTGGCGATTGGCTGTAACGACTAGCTACGCATTGTGACCTTAAACAGTCGCTAGAGCTTGTTGACATTACCTCATCGTAACAGTGTTGGCAGCTTGACTTACTGAAAAATGATACAAATTTAAAATTAACTGTGCAATGATTCGCAATTATCAGTATGGATTTAAGTGGATTGACGCACAGTTTATTTTCAATTTGGATAATTTTTGCGGTCACTTACAGTTAATTCACAGTTGTCACGGATTCAAATGAGTTATTGCAGTTAATTTTTAACGTAAATCATTTTGCAAGAGCGAAATTGCCAACACTGGTAAAAGCAAAAGAGACATACAAAAATTGTGCTGTTCTTTTAAAGTATAGTTCTTGTGATATCCTGCATACCACATCCTTAAGCTTGCGATGATTTCAAATGTCATACAAACTTTTCAGGGGAGTATTTGCCTTCTTAGACAAAATCAGAAATAGTCTTTGCATCCGTTTGATTTGCTATATTGAAAATGAACACATTTCCTACGACACGTCATTTACCATCATTGTGAACCACCGGAACGAGACGTATTCCAAGGAGGTGAGTGGAAAAAAGTTTGCGTACATAATGAACATAACTTTTTTAATTTAGTTCAGTCATCGCTTCCAGAAAACCTCAGGCATAGATTCAAGTTGTGGATATGATGAATTCATGAGTTGGGAAGAATTGGAAATGCATCCCGGAAGGAACGCTTTTGTTACCAAAGTTAACTTGACAATATATCAGCCTAATCATATCAAGTGAGCATTTTATTTGTGGAAGTTACCGTTGCAAGGGGAAGTACGATACAGCCACTATCTCTCACTATCCCCGCATGGAATTTTCTCTGTAAATGCCAAAGGAAATAAAATTTTACTGGCCAATTAAGAGCAGTAATAATGTCAATAATGCCGAAATTACTGTACTACAGTTATTAAAACTTATAACCGAGCAACTTAGACTAACTGAAAGAAACTTTGTTGACCAGAAAAGAAATAAAGCAAAGTGAAGCTTCGATAACCCGGCACCTTGATGACGGTGCCTAGGGGTGCCGGTTTATCGAGGTCTGACTGTAGTCTTTACCACTGTTTTGAAAAATTTACTACAGTTTTTAAGTTCTCTACAGTTAGTTTTAAACTATATTTTAATTTTTGCAAATGTGGTACAGTTTTTCTAGGCAGATAGCCACTTTTATGGTTGAAGAGAGTCTGCCGTCGATAAGTCGAATCAACTAAACTTTCGCCAGTATTTGTTAGAAACCTTAGCGAATAAAAAAAACCGTTTTGGATTTGATGACAAAGATATTGTTAAAGAAAACGCATTATGATCAGTAGTCATCTGTTTAGACAGATTAAAGAAGTGGTTGACATGTTTTGCTCTCCGACTTCATTCCGTTCAGACTGCGTGCTTCTAGTTGATGGCAAGAGGATTCATGTTAACAAAGAGGTAATGTTCTAATGACACTTTAGACACCTTTCATATCAGTCTTTTACCTTTCTCTAGTTAATGTCCGTGAGCTCCGAATACTTCAACACGCTCTTCAATGGTGAATTTGCTGAGAAGAATCTCGATGAAATAGTTATGGAAGATGTGGATGCTGCCGAGTTCTGCCAGCTTCTACAGACCATCTATCCATCCAGAATGAGAGATACTATTATAGGTGTTTTTGTACCTTGCTAATTTTCCCTTTCCGTGACTTGATATTTAGCGAGCAATGTGGAATGCATTTTGAAGTTGGCTGATCGCTTTGCCGTTGATACAGTGGTGGACCGATGTGAACAGTTCTTGTTACAGACGCCACCTTCCCACTCACTCTCCTATGCCAAGAAAATGTTGCTGGCTCAGGAGTATGGCTTCACAAGACTCATGGTTTGCTTCTTTAAACTTTTGTATTTAGCACTTGTCTACATTTAGTTGGTTTAGAAAATGTGCATTGATCAGTTCAAATCAGGGGAGAGGATTCACAAGCTGACGATTGAGCCGGAATATACAGCATTGGATGAGAATACAGTCAGAATGGTGCTTGAAAACATTCGTTGAAATGTGAAGTTATCGCGGTTTTTAATATTGATTTTTCTACTATGGGCTTACTGTTGTTTTACGTTTTCACTGCAATAAACTAGGTTTATAAAAGAAAATTGCTTAGCATTTTCATATTTTTGTACTTTATCGCACTTTTAATGCGAATCGAAATTCGTTCGATGCAGGTATACTGAGAAATTTTTAAGAACATTATGGTAAGTAAAAAACTCGAAAAAACCTGCCCAGCCCTCATTGTTTGGTCCTTGAAAATAGGGCAATTTGGACTATTACTGACTCGCCCATTCCAACAACTCATCCGGCGCTCCCAAAGGGGACGCACGGGGATGGACAAGCTTGATGGATTAGTGGGTGACCACGATGGATGTCGAAAGCCGGATATTGAAGTTTTTGAGATGTGGCATCTGTGCGAGTTTTCGTCATTTTTTCATTCTGTAAAGTGATTTTATACATTCTCGACATTATTTCCTCGGAAAAATAACTTTACATAGCTGGACAGAAAAAATGAAAATTTAAAGTCGGACTACCGACATCCGACTTCCGACATCCATTGTGGCCAAGCCTTTAAAGATTCGCGCATTCAATTATCTTATACATAATTCCGAGTCGTCCTTTTGGTTGAAAATGCATTTAAAGGCTTTTTGCAGAGGCCGATACTGAAAAAGATGGTAAAACAGTCAAATGGTCGGAATGTGGTAAAATTTGATAAAAAATTAAAAAACTGTAACGAGACATCAATGTAACGAGTCGCTTTTTGTAGCAAGTCGGCTGGCAATCTGACAAAACTGTCTAGAGCTGTCTTGTAATGACATATTTTTTGTAATAAAAGAGATTTTTAAATTGTGGTTCAGACATTGGGAGAATTTTACTGGATGATCAGTAGATGCCAGCAAAATATTTTTACCGGTTAGCTTTACAACTCTATTTGTTTCCCATTGACTTATGTTGCATGGAGTTTCGACCTTATATGCATCTTGACTCCGACTACATAAAAGAGTAACATTCAACTACAGTCCCCTCTCAATATAGTGCGGTCGCTGTGGAATCCAAAAAGCGCACTATATCGAGAGTCTCACTACAAAGAGAGTTGACTGTGTAGAAAGAGTTGATTGTATGGATAAAGCTGTATGGCGAGGGTTGCATATAAATTTATTTGAAAACTGCATTGTAATGAAATATGACTATCGCATTATACAGATATTCGCACTGGTATAACGACGATTCGATACACTTGCGATTCGATAAAATTGCGGTTCGATACTGCGATTCGATACACTTTCAAATATAATTTGACATATTATGTATGCTTTCTTCTAAAAAAGATATAATTTGACCACAGTTTTGTTACCTGGGGCTTACACCATATAGAATCTCTGGTACACATGCTTTTTTAATGCATCAAGTGGTTTGTTTCTCAAATGTGGTGTACGGACAGTTCGCCTTGATTTGGTACCTTCTCTGAGCAATTACCCACATCCAGAATCCAAGTTGGATTATCCAACACACCCAGATTGGATCTATTTATAAGGTACTCGATAGACATCCCCTAGCTTATTTTTTAGTTTTGTGTTGGCGTAGTACCGTATTTCCTCTAATAAGGCGGCCCCCTTGCGTTCAAAATCGTGTTCTTGGCGTTGTGATTTTGACGCAATTTTTTAAGACTTCTCTCAAGCAAGTTACCACTAGGGTTCGACATATGTGGTTAAAAAACCACATGTGTGGTTTTCGGCGTTTTCGCGCAAATTTTAACATTCAAAAACCACATAAAAAATCCCATGTGGTTTTTTATGTGGTTTTTTTTCACCTTGTATTTTTGTGGTTTTTTGACGTGGCTAAAAAACCACATGCCTTTTATGTGGTTTTTTGTGGCTATTTGTGGCTTTTGATGTGGCTAAAAACCACATCTCTTATTTTATTTCTGATACTCTTTTTAAACAGTTTTTTTAACCTTTCATCAACATTTTTGATTTTCTTGCATTGTAACACACACTTCATTGAAAAGAGCCAGAGTATTTATTCAGTTTTTAAATGAAAAAGTTTGTGATAAATTTCTGTAAAAAGTGTGAAATAAGTAAGTAAATGTAGTAAAAAAGCTGAAGTTTTTACAAGGTAAAATAAAGCCGATAAGAGTTCTATTAGATTCTATTAGACATTATGCGAGAAAGTCCCACGTTGGAGCATGAACGAGGTTTGAGTAACTTTTGAAAAATTTTAAAATTAATTTTAAAAGTATTAAGATAATGGATGCTGTTAAAAAAGAGGCTCAACTTGTTCAGCCACAAGTTTATCAAGCGTGGTCTGACTCTCAAGAGCGCACAAACTTTGGTGCTGGAGAGTCAGCTTCTCCCCAACTAAGTGCTGAGATTGAAAAATATTCCCATCTTCCACCAACTGAATGAACTCTTCATTTTTGGAAAACATATGAAAAAGTATATTAATGCAGTTATTTCACGTTATTAATCCTTTTTTTAAGGATCTTCCGATATTAGCTATCATAGCTAAGAAGTTTTTTTGCATTCCTGCTTCTTCAGCTCCAAGTGAAAGGGTTTTTTCGGCATTGCGTTGGATCAAGCATGAACTAAGAAACAAATTTACAGATGAACACATTTCGAATATTATTACGCTTCGTTCAGTTCTCGCAATGCAAAAAACTCATTAAATACCCTGGCTTTATTTTAAAAAATCCTGGCTTTATTTTAAAAAATCCGTGCTACAATAAAACAAAAATTGATAAATACTCTGGCTCTTTTCAATGAAGTGTGTGTTACAATGCAAGAAAATCAAAAATGTTGATGAAAGGTTAAAAACTGTTTAAAAGAGTATCAGAAATAAATAAGAGATGTGGTTTTTAGCCACATCAAAAAGCCACAAAAACCACATAAGGCATGTGGTTTTTTAGCCACGTCAAAAAACCACAAAAAAACCGCAAAAATACAAGGTGAAAAAAAACCACATAAAAAACCACATGGGGTTTTTATGTGGTTTTTGAATGTTAAAATTTGCGCGAAAACGCCGAAAACCACACATGTGGTTTTTTAACCACATATGTCGAACCCTAGTTACCACCCATTTTGTAGCCAGTGAGATGAGCTACGAAATGAGTGGTAGCCTGCATGCCAGAAGTTTTCAAAAAATGGGCCTAAACAGAATGCCACAAACACGTTTTTTGAATTTAGGGGGCGCCTTATTAGAGTAAAAACCGTAAAAACTCTAATAGAAACCCCGGGGTTACTAAATTGTCAATCAAAAATAGCCCTAACTCTGAAATCCTAGTCAAAAAAAGGGGGTTACTATTAGATAGGGGTTTCTATTAGAGTTTTTACGGTAGTATTTATTAATTTACACTACTGCATGTGCTACATTCTCTCTTATCGCGTGCAATGTGGAGTGTGCTGGTCTTGGCCGTGAAGCGGCCAACCCCTTGGTCGGGTACAACAACATGTGGGACCACTGAATGTTGGTTAGGACAATTAAGGGTGGTTAGGACAATTAAGGACCCACCTGCTTTCATTTATCTTTGTTTTTCGTGCAGGCTGCAGTCTTAGGTTAATGAAATTATAATTATTGCTTTGGCGTTTATTGCTACATTGTTTGCCGGCCAAAGTGTTGGCCGCTTCACGGCCAAGACCAGCACACTCCATATTGCAAGCGATAAGGGAGAATGTACAGGGTGCGGCATTCTTGTCTACCCGTCTTCTTGTCTACTCTTTGTCTTACAGTCGAAGCTCGATTTAACGATCACCCTTGGGGCAGAGTCAAGTAATCGTTTAATCGAGCTCCAACCTTATGGGAAACCACTTATAATTAATATATGATTATGGAGGGATTCCTATATTATGTTTGCATTTGGACAAATAAAATGACGAGTTATAAGCAGTTCTTTATTTCGACTTTGACCTCTCACTGCGACCAAAGGGTAAAAATGTTGTGCACCGAACGGGAGTCGAACCATCAAGTGGTTCACAGAAGAATGAACAAACTCTTATTCATTGCGACATCTACTAAAAAAATTATAGCCATACAAGTTGTTCGCTTCCTTTAATTTTTCTTTGTGTTTAATCCTGGGTTGATGTAATAATTTCATTACTTTGTCGTTGATCGTTACATTCTTTTCTGCATATGCCCTCGTACTTAGACATTTTCGTTTAGGTGTCGAATAGCTGCAAAAATGAGCGATCCTATTGAAAATATCGAAATGAGCTGCGCTGATCGTGTGGCAAAACTCGAAGAACAGTTGCAGGAAATGAGAGAGTCAATTTCAAAAGTTGAGAAATCAGCTGTGAGTCTGCAGAATGAATCGAAAAACAAGCTGAGTCCCGCACAGATTCGCGTAAAAACAGGTAGTTATAAGAAGAATTTCTGTAAACTACTAACTCTATAAATCGTTAAAAAAACTTTTAAGCGGACATACATGAGACGATTAGGTTTAAGTTCACAAAGACACAAATCGTAGATCGTTATCGATTGCAATCACCTACTGTGGAGATCGCTGGCTCGAAGTGGTAAGCTAGGCTGTCCGAAAAATGTCACTTGCTTTTGAAACTTAACAGCCTTTATGCGGTCACAATGAGTCGCTATTTTTGAGGACTGGCTATAACGGCTAGTATTATTATGACCTGAAACAGTCTCCACAGACAGTTCGACGTCGTCTCATTGTTACCAGTGTTGGCAGTTTGACCCATTGAAAAATTATTCAAATTAAAAATTGAATGAAAAATTATTCAAATTAAAAATTAACTGTCCCATACAACTAATCATACAGATTAGTCGAAAATTTCGACTATTTCACAACCCTAGTTATCAATGATTCATTTGAATAATCGCACAATCAACTTTTAATTTGAATAATTTCGCCCTTTATTTTTCAATCCCAAAAAAATCGAAAAAAATTTGGTCGATTTTGAAATTTTCGGTGCTCAACCGAAATCGAGAAAGTGGAATCAGGTAAAATCGTGGTAACTAAGAAAACGCAAAAAACAGATTCGCAAGACTGTTAGGTCTAGAATTGGCGAGTCGAGCACTCAAAATCGAGTAATATTCGATTTTTTCGAGTTTCGAGTCGAGTACTCGAAAATTTCGAGTGCTCGCCAACCATATATAGGTCCCTGAGGGGGGCCGTTTATTACAGGGGGATTAATAGAAGATATACGGTAAATCATTGGTCCTGCTGTACTTTAGGTCCCATTTTTTTTACCTTGGTCCCCTATAGATTTTCGTCTATTCCCTGTGCCACACGCTCCAGAAGCGCTTCCAAAACATTTGCTTGCCAACATCTAGCCTTAATGGAGTCTCCACAAGGGAGGATTTGAAAAAAAAAGAAAAAAAAATCCGTAGGGGGACCAAGGTAAAAATATCCATAGGGGGGCCAAGGTAAAAAACAGTGGGACCTGAAGTACAGCAGGGCCATCATTTTCAAAGAGTCGAATTTCCAACATTGGTAAAGGCGAAAGAGACCCATAAAAAGCAGGCATTTTTTGAAAGTTAAATTTCCGGTATACCCCGTATGACCTTAATTTTCGGTTTCAAATGTCAAATTTTAAGAAATTTTTCAGGGGAGTCTTTGCCTTTTTAAAAGGTGTCAGAAAAATTCTTTGCATCTACTTGATTTGCTACGTTGAACATGAACACATTTCTTACGACACTTCATTTACTATCACCGTGAACCACAGGAACAAGACGTATTGCAAGAATGTAAGTTGAAAAAAGCTTGCATATTGGATGGTCATAACTTTTTGAATTTAGTTCGGTCATCTCTTCCAGAAAATCTCAGGTATAAACCCTACTTTTGGTTATGAAGAAATGATGAGTTGGGAAGAATTGCAAACGCATCCTGGAAGGAACGTTTTTGAGACCAGAGTTAACTTGACAGTTCACCAGCCTAATCATATCAAGTGAGCGTTTTGTTTATGAAATCCGATACAGTCATGTTTCACAATGGTAACAATCCTGGCGACCGCTTCTATAGACGCTGGCCGCTATACCTTACTTTAGCCGCTTTTGAACACCATTTTAAAATTAATGGCAAAAGAATTAATTAAGGAAATTGACTTTCTTTCTTTCAGGCAAAATATCGAGCTGGTGAACATGTTTTGCTCTCCGACTGCATTCCGTTCAGACTGCGTGCTCCTAGTTGATGGCAAGAGGATTCATGTCAGCAAAGGGGTGCAGTTTTGATATCAGGTTACAAGGGACGGTAGGAAAATCATTGTGCCGTTTTTTAAGATAATTTTTTAGAGACAGGTTGAGAAATTCCTAGTATAATATGCTAGCCGCGAGAGTCGTTTCCCAAACTTCAGGATGCAAAATTTTCGAAGATTTGAAAATTAGGCTGTTTGAAATACAGAGCAATTGTAGTACTTCCGCTCAGTTGAGTTGGTAGTGCAGTGGTGAGAGTGGCGGTGTTAACTTTTGAGATCGTGGGATAGATTCCCTATGCGTGCATTTTTTTAAAATTTAAATGCATTTATCATTGAAATGTGTTTGCTTTAAGACAATACTCTTAACTTACAGTCTTGCAGTCTGGCTACAACAGCCGTGGCTAGCGTGATAAAGTAGGGGTTTCTTTACCTGTTTGTAGAAAATATCTTGGAAATCGCTTGGTTGTTTACACTCTCTTGTTAGATTACTTTTTAACCAGATTTTCTTCATTGTTTTAGTTGTTGTCCGTACACTCCGAATTCTTCAACACGCTTTTCAACCGTGACTTTGCCGAGAAAAATCGCAGTGAAATAGTATTGGGAGATCTCGATGCTACAGAGTTCTGTCAACTTTTACAGGTCATCTATCCATGCAGTACCAAAGAGACTATTATAGGTATGTTTTTTCGTATGTTGCTAATTGTGCCTGATTACACCTTGGTGCTTAGCGAGTAACGTCGAGTGCATTTTGAAGTTGGCTGATCGATTTGCCGTTGATGCAGTGGTGGACCGATGCGAACAGTTCTTGCTCCAGATGCCTGCTTCCCACTCACTCTCTTATGCCAAGAAAATGTTGCTGGCTCAAGAGTATGGCTTCACAAGACTTATGGTTTGCTTCGTCACCCTTCTGTATTTTGTACTTTTCTGTAATTGGTTGGTATAGAATCTGTGCATTGATCAGTTCAAGTCCGTGGAGAGCCTGAAGAAATTGATGAATGAGCCAGAATATGCTGCATTGAATAAGGATACAATCAAAATGCTGCTTGGAAATGTGTGAAGATAACGCAATTATCAATGTTGATTTTTATTCTCTGGGTCTAGAGTTGTTTTATGGTTCACTGCAATAAACAAATTTAAGAAGAGACTCACTTAACAGAATTTAGAATTTTCGGTGGTGGTCATGCCTTTATTGGTCCACTTTTATTACACATCAAAAGTACCGGGTCGAAGTACCGGGTGTTCCAAATTTTTCTGACACTTTTAAGGGGTCATAGCTTTTTTTAAAGGCCGTTTTTTGAATTTCTGTGAGCGCAGACCTACTCAGTTTTTGATGACAATTTTTTTGGTATATAATGTGGCTTGGTCTCCCCTGTTGTTTGGCTCCTGGTCTGTAGGTGGCCTTCGGATGGGTAAGTCCAAAAAAACATGGAGGACCAAGCGAAAATCGTGGTTTTCACATTATATACCAACAGAATTGTCATCAAAAACTGAGTCGATCTGCGATCACAGAAGTTCAAAAAACGGCGTTAAAAAAAATTATGACCGCTTAAAAGTGTCAGAAAAATTATAAACGCCCTATATTGAGATCTACTCAAATTCTTAAACAGCTTTTTCGGTAAGTAAAAAAACACGATTTTTTGATTGATACCCTTGCTAATCTTTATAGCTCTGGCCTTGCGTATGCGCATAAGTTCGCCTCACCATACTCGGCTATCCTAACGAAAAATTAGTACTTATTATTTTTTACTTTTTTTGTAGTTCGGGATATATTTTTACGCCCATGTTTTTACTGCGCCTAACCCAAAGAAAGGGCATAGAGGACCAGGGCAGAAAAGGAGACTGATTGCCATAAAGCGGTTTAAACCTGGTGATTTCAATACTAATTAATCCCAGCTACCGGTCAAATGACTACCGTATTTCCTCTAATAGTAGGCCCGGGCCTTATATTTTTCACTCATGCTCTAGGGGGAGGCTTCTATTGAAGGGGTGGGGGGGGCTTGTGTTTTTCGACCTTTCGGAGCCGACGAAAATTCATCCATAAAGACCCTTGCCTGGTTGATTTCGAATTTTTTTTTAAATCGGCATAATACAATGACCCATCAAATATTTATTTACAAAACGAGAGATATATGGTTTGTGCATAAGTTCGTGGGTGTTTATACATAACAGACCATATTTATGTATGGGTTGCAAAAATTTTTGGAAAATTGAGAATTGGCACTCAAGTTCGTGGGTGCGTGAATGATTATCAATTAATCGATGGGTTTCAAATCATAAATTGTGCAGTCAAAATTTCAATTTTCAAACCCAGCAATTTATTGAGTGCCAATTCTGATTTTGCAAAATATTTGCAAATCATACATAAATATGGTCTGTTACGTATAACCACCCACGAAGTTGTGGACCAACCCAATATTTACTAGAGATGATGACGGGACGGGACAACAATTCCGTCCCGTCCCGTTAATTTTAGAGAATCGTCCCGTTCCTGAATCCCACCCGGAAATTTTTTGGCACCTGTCCCGTCCCGAAATAAAAAAGTAATTAAATTCCGTCTCGTCCCGTCCCGAAAAAATTCAATTTTTCAACAACTACCTTCAACTTGTAATTACAGTCGAGTCGATCTTCTCCCTTGCCCGCGACGTGTACGACTACAGGAGGACGAACCTGGACCCGAAGAAGGCGGAGATGATCATGTTCCTCAACCGCAGCTTGCCTCTGCTGGAGAATAACAATTCGGAGTCCTAGTAGTAGTTCTAGTTAAATTGTTTGTTTTGTTTGAGAGATGAATAAAGCATATAGGATTGAAATTCCCGATCGGAAATTTTTACGACCGTCCCGAAAATCTTCCCTGTCCCGTGGTCCCGTCCTGATATAACTTTTTGACCTGTCCCATCCCGCATCCCGTCCCGAAATTTTTAAATTTGAATTCTGACCCGTCCCGTCCCGAAAAGGTCAAGCCATCATCTCTAATATTTACACACAAAATAAACAAAATCAGATTTCAATATAGCGACGCGTCGCTTAAATATCCGTTTTCTCCGTCATCTTTGCAAGTTAAAAAAAGTTCTTTCTGGGGTTGGGTGATGGTTTCTAACCGGGTTTTAATGGGTTAATTAACGGTTTTTTTTGATTGGTCATTTGATATTTTTAACCGGCTATGGTTAAAAATGCCACAGTTGATTCTTTCAAAAATATGCTTCCGACTCCTATTATACAGTCAACTGTCATTATACAGTCAACTCTCGCTATAAAGCCAACTTTCGCTAGACAGTCAACTTCCAAACTTCAAAAACGTTTGATGTTGGTTTGTTTGACTTTGATGAAAATTGTTAATGTTTAGTGATAAAAAGATCTGTGATCTTTTTAACTGGTTAATTAACGATTAATCGATATTTAATGACAGTTCAATAAATCAACGCCGTATGTTCTTGATCCCGTGTTAAACTAATTTTACAGTTTACTACTGCTGCAAATATTTTACAGTTAACTTCTACTTAGAGATGGAGGCGGGACGGGACGGGACATTCCCCGTCCCGACCGGTGGAGTTTCATGCGATTGTCCCGTCCCGGTATCCCGACCGAAAAAAAATTGACCCTTGTCCCGTCCCGGGAAAATTTCGGTTTCCATATTTATTGTCCCGTCCCGGATTTTTAAAATGTGTCCCGGAACTGGCGCTAAAATTATGTTATCTAAAAACTCCAAAACGTGTCATGCAAAAAACCGATTGCTTGCTTCCAACTTTTTCTCTCCTTAACTTCCCTTCCTCTCATTTGTCCCATTCCCATTCTTTCTTTCAGATAGCTCAACAACATCACCATCGAGATTCCCAAGAATATCTAGTACCCTTTTCTTGTACTTGTTATATGAGAATAAACGAGTGTATCAAATTCATTTCTCGACCGTGAAAACCCTTCCGTATCAACAACATTCCCTTCCGAGGAATTTCTCATTGTCATTTCATTAACTGGTATGTCAAATTCGAGCTTTTGCGTCCCGACCGGAAAAACCAGTCCCCCGTCCCGGAATTTCACTTGGTCCCGGATTCCCGTCCCGGAACAGATTTGTAGGTTGTCCCGTCCCGGTGTCCCATCCCGAAAAATTTTGCTAAAAATTTTGTCCCGTCCCGGAATAGGCCATCCTCCATCTCTACTTCTACTGTAAACTATTTGACTGTTAGCTTACCTGTTAACTTTTTATATATTTTTTATCAATTATTTGTGCATTTCCCTCTTTATCGAAAAGACCACCTACCTCAAGTTATAAGCACCTGGTCGGTCGTGACCACAAATTCTGCCTAAACTGTCGGTTGGATGAATCAGTCTTTCAGGCTTGCCCCACATAACCGCTGAAAAGATAATTATAATAGCTTTTTATTTAGTCAAAAAAAACTTACCCAAGAAAGCAATAGCTGCCCATCCCAAGAGGAACACACTGAATAACATGCAGCAGCACACATCTGTACAGCCCCTATGAGTCAAAACAATTGGATTAAATGGTTTTTTTCTGGCCGATTTTCTGGAGAATTCGGGGGTGCTCAACTCAAATCTGGCAGCATGTCTACCGACAATCGGTGGTGCAGTTTCCGGTCTTTCCGGCAGTCTTTTCCCATCACCTTTTTCTGAAGAACAGGTGGATAGCGAGGAGGTATTGGGAGAAGAGAGAAAAGACCCAGAATCGCTGGCTCTATTACTACTATTACTGCTGATTTGACTAATAGAATTTCCAGGTAGGCAAGAATAATGTGGAGGCAGGGGAGGGGCAGAAGGCAGGTAGGGATACAAGGAGAGTTGGTAGTCCACTGCTCTGGTGGCTGCCGGATGGCTACTGCTTGGCTGCTTGTGGTTGACTTCATCTATTTGCTCGTAGATGGGGCAGGAGGTCGAAGCAACGCCAAAATAGTCATTTATGGCTGGTGGAGCAGTAGGTTGAATAGTTTTGTGTGCTCCGGTATGGCCTCGCTGATGCACCATTTTTTATTGGGGATGCATTATAAAGGCTGTGACAGATTTAAGTAGGGTATTGTTTGAATTTGAAATGGTGGATTGGGGACGAAGGCCAACTGTCAAACTGTAGACCTTCCTTTGTTGTCTACAAACAAAACACATCTAGATGAAGCTATTGCTAAAGCTCTTAATGCTTTGAAAGATGAAGTGCCTATTTGGAGAGAGATAAAACAATAGAAATTTTCAAATGCCGCAGTTTTTGATACACTCCTTTTTATACAACTTTTTTAAATCAATATCTACCTAAAGATAGTCTTAATATAGGCTTTATATCAGAAACCACCCCTCGACAGTGTTTTCTACCGTAAAAACTCTAATAGAAACCCCCTCTCTAATAGTAACCCTTCCTTTTTTTTGACTAGGATTTCAGAGTTAAGGCCATTTTTGATTGACAATTTCGGAGGTTGAAAAATAGTAACCCCTGGGTTTCTATTAGAGTTTTTACGGTATTTTTATTTACTATCATACGGCTGAGCTCTGCATTCAACTTCCACGACCAACTATTTTACAGTTAATTTTCACAATTGACTGTGTTACAGTCAATTGTTTTTTAACAACTAACTTTTACAGTCAACTCGTCCGTGAAATGAATAAAATGGTAGGCAAAAATAAAGAGGTGAAAAGTAACTTGACGGTCAACTGTTGTTGACCAGCAACACAAATCGATTATGTGGACATCACGTAATTAGGGCTTATTTACCCTAGTAGTAGTAAGTGTAAGTAGTAAACAAAAAGTCACAAAAGAGGTTCTCTAAAATAATTCGTTCCCTTCATTCATTGATCTATTATTTCTTGCGCTCAACTGTGGACAATAGAACGGGCGAATAATGCAGCTCAGGTAGACAGCAAATAGGTGCGAGTTTAGTGCAAAAATGTGGAGCTAATTTGCGCTGTGCAGTTATATTCATACTAGGAGTACAAGTAGGGCTGTCGGTCGTTAAATTTTCAGTCTTTTTGTCTAAATTGCTTGAATTTTTTTGTCAACTGTAAAGCAAAGTCATTGACCGCTATCCATTAAGGCTGTTTATTGGGGTCGACCACCGAATTGTCGTGTTTTTCAGCACTGTTTGGACGCAGATAGATCATAAACAAAGATTGGACGGTCCCGGTCACTATGCTTTTCGCTATGCAAGAAAACAGGCCATACTTTTTTGTACCAAAAATTCACCTTTTTCGTACCAAATTTCTTTTTTTGTAATAATTTCTTTTGTTTTGCCTTTCTCTCTTTAATTTTCTGACCTTTCCTACAAAGCGAGAACACTACCATGTAGCCCTGCAATTCTAGTTTTTAACAAGATTTAAATTTTTGCAAGGTATTTAAGAAACGTTAAATAAAAACGAAAAATATAGGCCAAATTATTTTTCTGACTTACAAGGGAGGGACCTTGACCGTGACCTGGGGATTTTTCGATAATTTTTTATGCGGGTATTCTTGTAAAGCGTATCCAAGTTCCTTATGAATCTGGCTCTGAACGTCCACAAAGTGTGGTACAAGGGTCACTCAAAGTTCTAAAAACACCTCGATACCCACCCATATCATGGGTTATATTAACTGACCCATGGACCATGAGTCATTCCTAAAATTTTTGTTGGCTTTCAGAGCTGGGGAGCCAGATTCATAAGGAACTTGGCTCTACAAGAATACCCGATAAAAAATTTTTTTTCGAAAAATCCTCAGGTCACAGTCAAGGTGCCTCCCTTGTTGGAGTGAGTGGAGTGTTAGTCCACTCTTTTGATTTTCGCTTAATATTTTTAAAATATCTTGCAAAAATTATACTTTGTAAAGATCTAGAGTCGCAGGACTACATGATGTTATCAATTTGTAAAATTAAAAAGAAAAAGGCAAAAAAAATTTGGTACAAAAAGAGTAAATTTGGTACGAAAAAGTAAAATTTTGAACAAAAAAGTATCGTCCCAAGGAATCTATAATCTAGCTTTGTTAATGATAAAAGTGGCTTTCAAAGAAGCATGCCCGTGCGTTTTGAAAAGTTAAGGTGGAGACCAGCAAACTTTTCGAATCGTTGCATTTTTCACTCGTTATGCGTCAAATCTAATATTGATGACTAGAGATGAAGAAACGGGACCAGGACGGATTTCAGGACAGGATTTTATGGTCTGTCCAAGACCAGGATCAGGACCAGGATTCGAAATTCTAAAAACCAGGATCCTGGTCCAAAAACCAGGATTTTCGTTAAATTCCAGAAATCCGGTTTAAACTGCCAGCAAAATTTTTATTGACACTTTTCTACATTCATTACATCCAGTAAACAATGTTCAATAAGAATACTTCAACAACGGGAGCGATTTATTTAAGAAGATTAACATTTCTGCTTTTTCTGGACTCAAAAAATGCAAAGGTATTTTCGATCAAAAGTCGTTTCAAGATGACGTTTCGAAAAAATACCATTTATATTTACCAAATTCGACGACCAGGATTGGCCAAAATACCAGGACCAGGACCAGGATTTTGTTTTATTGATAAATTTCGACCAGGACGGACCAGGACCAGGACAGGATCCTGTCCTGTCTTCGTCTCTATTGATGACCTTATACTAATTTTAAAAACTAAACAGAAAATTAAAAAAAAATTTAGATGAGAACACCTGGGGCCAAGCACACTAATTGAAAATTTAAAAATTTTTATGAAAATATGAAAATGAAAATTTGAAAATGAAAATTTTCAAGCACACTAATGAAAATTTGAAAATGAAAAGTGAAAATGAAAAATGCAAAATTTTCACTTTTCAAGCACAGTAAACATTTTTCAATTTTTCAGTTTTCACTGAAAATTTTCAATTTTTCTCTATCGCTCGTAGACATCTCCTAAACAGAAAGCACATAAAGCAGTTTACTACACTTTGCATCATGAAAACACGAAGTCTGAGCATAAAATCGTACTCAACGCATGAAAATAACCCTAGAATGAGGCTGTGAAAAATTTTGAAAATTTGAAGACAGGAAGACCGGTCTTCAAATTTTCATGAAAAAATGAAAATATTTTCACTTTTCAATTTTCAAGTTTTCAATAGTGTGCTTCAAAATGAAAATTTTTTCAGATTTTCATTTTCAATTTTCATTTTCAATTTTTCATTTTTTCAAATGTTAGTGTGCTTCAAAATTTTCAATTTTCAAATTTTCATTTTCAAATTTTCATTTTCAATTTTCAATTAGTGTGCTTGGCCCCTGTAAACATTCTTCGAGAAAGAAAAAAACCACTGGTCCCGCCTTTTCGTGTCGCGCACAGGCATGCCCCTTTAACTGTGAAATAATTAACAGTGGAAGATAACTGTAAAAAAATTAACAATGGAAATTAACTGTAAAAAGTAATTTCGTAGTCTGGAAATAAAATTGCCAACTGTAGAAGTATACCATAAAGATAACTGTACAAAATTAACAATGGAAATTAACTGTAAAGTAATTTCGTAGTCTGGAAATAAAATTGCCAACTGTAGAAGTATACCATAAAGATAACTGTACAAAAAAATTAACAATGGAAATTAACTGTAAAAAGTAATTTCGTAGTCTGGAAATAAAATTGCCAACTGTAGAAGTATACCATAAAGATAACTGTAAAAAAATTAACAATGGAAATTAACTGTAAAAAGTAATTTCGTAGTCTGGAAATAAAATTGCCAACTGTAGAAGTATACCATAAAGATAACTGTAAAAAAATTAACAATGGAAATTAACTGTAAAAAGTAATTTCGTAGTCTGGAAATAAAATTGCCAACTGTAGAAGTATACCATAAAGATAACTGTAAAAATTAACAATGGAAATTAACTGTAAAGTAATTTCGTAGTCTGGAAATAAAATTGCCAACTGTAGAAGTATACCATAAAGATAACTGTAAAAATTAACAATGGAAATTAACTGTAAAAAGTAATTTCGTAGTCTGGAAATAAAATTGCCAACTGTAGAAGTATACCATAAAGATAACTGTAAAAATTAACAATGGAAATTAACTGTAAAAGTAATTTCGTAGTCTGGAAATAAATTGCCAACTGTAGAAGTATACCATAAAGATAACTGTAAAAAAATTAACAATGGAAATTAACTGTAAAAAGTAATTTCGTAGTCTGGAAATAAAATTGCCAACTGTAGAAGTATACCATGAAAAATTCATGCCGCAATTCAAAGCTAACTTGAACCTCTGACGGATGCCTTTAATTTGAATCTTATTATGAAAAAAGGGACGCTTTTCAAAAAGCAGCAAACCACTATCCATCATCCAACCTACTCAATCGAGCAATGCAAACCATCCATTATGGTAAAAATCAACTCTCATACAAGCAAAAGAAACAAGAAGAGAAAAAATCAAAACTGATTGGCGAGACGAATTGCTGTTTTAATTGCAAGTCAATGAGCGATGACCAGCCAAGGCCATGTATGTAATTCCTAGTTTCCATAAATGAAACAAAAAGCACCGCGAACCAATAAATTACAAGCAAGCAAAGTAGACCAGTTTGCCCACTTCAAGAAAATAGATTCCCCTGATTTGCAGCAATATATTAGGACAGCGAAGTAAAGAAGATTCTGCTTTGTTTTTTCTCCCATGATTCACCCCCTCTTAATCGCTGCTTTTCTTCAATAAACAACACTTGTGCACAATAAGCTGGTCAAGGAGGAACGCGAAAATTAGTAGAACTAATACTCTGGGTTGGCAAGAAAATTGCACAACTACTTCTCAAATTACCCCCGACTTTTTTGCTTGTATTTGTTGTAGTTACAACAATGGAGGGGAAGGGCAAAAGACCTTGAAAGTGCGACAAAATTGAATTGGAAGAAAAGTGGATGTAGGAAAAGTGTGTAGTAGCAGCACGAAAAATAGATTCCAAGAGAGGATGACCTGGGAGTAGGAAGCATTGCTGCAATTGGGTTGGGGTTGTGGGCGAACAAGCAAGCACACAAAGAATATATATATATCTTTGGGATGTGTTCCGTGCTAGTGCATTTTCCCACAAAAGCAGCTGTATTTTTATTTGCATAAATAAGAAAGATTGAATCAGCTACTTTAACGGTTAAAATCAGTGGGAAATAATAAAGATACAAAAAATGGCTGGGCGATATTTCGCAAAAACGACGGGTTGTCAAATGCGGAACTTGGCTAGACGACTTTTTACAAAACGACATTTTGCAAATCAACACCTGACAATTAAAACAACAGGGGGACCAAAGAATATTTTTTGGAATTCTAAATCCTAAACACTCCAAACCACCCAAAACACTAAAAACTACCCAAAATACCCCGAGTTACCACTCCAAAATATTGGGTTGTAGCATAAGTTCCCGCCGTTTTTTCATGAATATTTATTTTCGAGTAAATCAAAGACTTTTAATAGCAAAACAATAATATATCACTCAATTATGTATTCTCCATCATTGTTCACGACTTCTTCCCATCTTTCCACCAGTTTATTAATTCCATTTCGCCAGAAATCCCCTGGACGAGTGTCGAACCAGTTGTTGAGCCAATTTTCGAGATGGTCCTCGTTCTCAAAGTTTACACCTCTCATATCGTTCGAGAGACAGCGGAAAAGCCAATAATCAGTCGGAGCAAGGTCTGGAGAGTAAGGCGGGTGCTGAAGAACCTCCCAACCGAGCTCCTGGAGAGCCGTTTGACGACTTTGCGGTATGCGGTCGGGCGTTGTCATGGAGCAGGATCACTTGTCCTTGTCGATCGGGTCTTTTTCGTTGAATGGCCTCATTGACTCGCTGCAGCTGGGCTCTATAGAGGTTCTTCTCGACTGTCTTGTTCTTCTCGAGCATTTCCCAGTGCACTAAGCCTTCCCAGTCCCACCACACACAGATCATTGTCTTCTTCAGGTGGAGATCTTGCTTCACTCTGGGCTTAGGCTTCTCTCCAGGGCTCACCCATTCCTTTCTTTGCTTCATATTCACGTAGAGACACCATTTTTTTCGTCTCCAGTGACGATTCTGTATAAGAATCGTTGCTTGTGGCCATGGGTCCCTTGGTGGCGGGCGAGATTTTGAGCGGCAATGGTGAGTCGCTTATCCTTCTGTTTTGAGTGAGTTCATGTGGGACCCAAGCTCCCAGTTTTGAGTGAACCCCATCGACTGGAGATGACGGGAAATTGTCATTGGATCACATTCATCTTTTCCGCCAATTCTCTGCATGTTTGGCGGCCGTCTTCCTTCAAAAGAGTCTGAGTTGGTCCTCGTCCATCTCGACTGGTCTTCCGGGACGAGGAGCGTCGTGGAGGTCGAAATTCCCATTTTGAACTTGGCAAACCAGTCACGGGCAGTCCTTTCAGCAATAGCGTCAATTCCGTACACAGCGCAAATGTCTCTGGCAGCTTCTGTGGCTTTTTGACCTCGATTGAAAGCGCAGAGGAGCAGGTGTCGGAAATGCACTTTCTTGTCGACTTGGCAATCCATATGAATGCTATAAATAAACGGAAAAATTAGTAGTAGGAAAGCAATTATGCAGTTTTGTAGAGCAGAAAAATGCAAAATGGTATAAAATGTTAGCTTATGCAGTAAGCTTATCAAATCTAAATTTTTGATAAGATAAAAACGGCGGGAACTTATGCTACAACCCAATACCTTAAACTATCCCAAACCATTCCAAACTACTGAAACTACCCCAAACCACCCTAACAAAATTTAAACCACATCAAAACACAATAAAACTCTACAAAGGTCCTGAAGCACCCCAAACTCACAAAAAACACTTTCTTGTGGTAGCTTAAGTGGTTTGTGGTAGTTTGAGGTGTTTTGGGTTAAGATGTCGCAAAATGTCGTTTTTGCCAAATACTTAGCCCAAAAAAATAGTTGGATTAGATTTTTTTGAAGAGAAAGTCCTGTATTTAGTTGGCTAATTCCTCACTAAAAAAGTTTCAACTAACTTTTTGTAGTAAAATTTCAGTATTACCGTATTATCTCTAATAAGCGCCCTCTCTAATAAGCGCCCCCTCTAATAAGCGCCCCTCTAATAAGCGCCCTCTCTAATAAGCGCCCTCTAATAAGCGCCCTCTCTAATAAGCGCCCCCTCTACTTTGAGGGTCTGTATCTCGCAGAGCAGATATTTTGCAAAGCTGTTTTTTGCATTTTCTTAACTCCCACGAGCTCTACCGATTCCACTTTTTAGATTTTGGTTGTACACCCAAAAATCTCGAGATCGACCCAGAATTTTTCCGATTTTTGGAGGGTTAAAAAATAAGCGCCCCCAGATAATACGGTAGTTATTGTACAGTTAACCGCTGGTGTTAACTATTTCATTAATTATTGTACAGTTAACCGCTGGTGTTAACTATTTCATTAATTATTGTACAGTTAACCGCTGGTGTTAACTATTTCATTAATTATTGTACAGTTAACCGCTGGTGTTAACTATTTCATTAATTATTGTACAGTTAACCGCTGGTGTTAACTATTTCATTAATTATTGTACAGTTAACCGCTGGTGTTAACTATTTCATTAATTATTGTACAGTTAACCGCTGGTGTTAACTATTTCATTAATTATTGTACAGTTAACCGCTGGTGTTAACTATTTCATTAATTATTGTACAGTTAACCGCTGGTGTTAACTATTTCATTAATTATTGTACAGTTAACCGCTGGTGTTAACTATTTCATTAATTATTGTACAGTTAACCGCTGGTGTTAACTATTTCATTAATTATTGTACAGTTAACCGCTGGTGTTAACTATTTCATTAATTATTGTACAGTTAACCGCTGGTGTTAACTATTTCATTAATTATTGTACAGTTAACCGCTGGTGTTAACTATTTCATTAATTATTATACAGCTAGGCTCTACATTCAACTATTTTACAGTTAATTTTCACAGTTAACTAATGTACAATTTACTCTAGTAATAACGACTTCATAGTTAAATTGCTCAATTATCACAAAAGGTTGTTTTGTAATTGACTAATGAAACTACTTTTACTAATAAAACTACCCCAGACCACCCTAAAATATTTTTAACCACCCAAAAACACAATAAATTATGTTATTATTATGTTATTATAGATCAAATTGGATCGTAGCCTACCCCCATAAAGTCTAAATTTTTTCTTTTTCCTGATGATGCTCCAGAAATTGAAAAAATTGTGGTGAAATTTACTTTTTAATAAAATTGAAATTTTCTGGTGAAATTCAAGCTTTTGAGGGCATTTTTGATGCGTTTTTCACACTTGCAACTAATTTCCATTTTTATACTTAAAGGGGCATGCTCGTCGCCGATGGGAATATTTTGAAAGGCGGGCACCAGGTCAATTCAAAAAAGAATTATTTTAAAGCACAAACTTGTTGACTGCTCTTCCGGCTGCAAGTAACGGAAAGCAATTTCATGGTCTAGCAGTGTCGATGGTTCAGTGGTAAAGCGGCGGCGGACTGTGAAATTAGGTCTTCGCTTCGATACTGAGTGAAAGCACTCTTTTTCCTCGACTTTTACTAAATTGTTTCACGTGAAAGCCCAAGTGCACCCCCCCCCCTCCCCGAAACTTTTTTTGTATTTTTAAATAAAAGTACCCATTTTCAGCTGAAAATTTTTATTCTGAGGCACTCCAGTAGGCGAAAATTCCTCAGCAATCCGAATCATAAAGCAGAATTTGAAAAAAAATATTTAGTCGCTGAGATATGACCTAAAGCTGGAGTGTCAATATTTTAAAAAATGACCATTCAACTTTACTCAAACTTTAGGTCTTATCTCAGCGACTAAGTATTTTTTTCAAATTCTGCTTTATAATTCGAATTGCTGAGGAATTTTCGCTTACTGGGGTGAAAATGGGTACTTTTATTTAAAAGTACAAAGCATTTTTCGAAGGGGCACTGGGATACTGTCATTGTTTCAATTTAATTGTCGTTTGAGTTTCACTGGTACCCGCCTTTTAAAATATTCCCATCGGCGACGAGCGTGCCACTTTAATTCGGCAATATTTAAAAATTGCATTTTTTCTAATATTTTTGATCAAAATAGTTATTGACAATGAAAATGCAGTTTCTAATCAATCCTATTAGCTCAATCGCGCGCGAATAAACGATTTTCACCATTCAGGAAGATGGAATGAGATGGGTTTAAGGTTGAAGATGACTTCGTCTGCCTTTTATGAAAACTGCCTCGAGCTGTTTTCTCACTCCAAAGGGAAGTGGAAAATACAGAGAAATTTACATGCTCTCTTGCTCGCTGCTTAAGTTAATAACGTCTGCTTAGCAGCGGAATTGGCACTGCAGACACCGAGACAATTAGAGAGCAATGAAACACGTCATATACAGGGTGTCCAAACTTTTTTAGTCCAATTTGTTTTAGTCATAACTTTTTAAATTTGCGCTAGTTTTTTTTAAAGAGACCACTCATTCGAAAGAGCAAACTCTAGGATTTTGTTTTTAAAAAAAGATGACCTCTTTGCCATTATTTTTCGCCAAGTTATAGTCATGCAGTCAAACCTCGGTTATCCGGCACCCCTGGGGACCGGCCTCAGGGTGCCGGATAAACTAGGTGCCGGATAACTGGAGTGTCAGTTGACAGAGAATAAGCCAATCTCAGACAAATGAAGTATATTTAAGGTGCCGGATAACCGAAGGTGCCGGATAACTGGAGTGCCGGATAACCCAGGTTTTACTGTAGTCACAACAGAATTGACCTAACCTGGATGGCTTGTTTCTGTTGGGGTTATGTGAAAGGTTTGGTCCACACGGATCAAGCTCAAGCCAATCTTAATGCCTTGCTTGAATGGATCATCGACGAAATGGGTGAGATTGCACAGGATATGAGCGATAGAGCAATGGAAAACTTTCGTCATCGTCTAGAAGTCTGTATCGAAAGAAGTGGGAGAAATGTTGAAACCAGATAACATGCTTTTATTGTTGATATTGCTGTCTTTTTTGGAATAAAGTGTTCAATTCTGTTGTTCTTTTTTATATCAGCATAACTTGGCAAAAAAATAACCGCAAAGAGATAAACAAAATCCTAGAGTTTGCTCTTTCGAATGAATGGTCTCTTTAAAAAATCTAGCGCAAATTTAAAAAGTTAGGACGAAAACAAATCGCACTAAAAAAGACACCCTGTACAACACAATTCACAGCCAGAGGAGATAAAAACTTTTTGACAGAATAGAATAAAGTGGAAAATAGAGGGGAATTAATCCCTTGCTTTGATGAACAAAAATAATCCACAGCTAACTAAAAAAACAATAGGTGTTCGCGTAAACAGTTTCATACGTAAAAGCAGCGAATAAATTTATACAAACTGTTATTCAAAAAAAAAATTCTCAGGCTCAACACGCAATGAAAAATCAACTTTTATTTTTATCTTTTTATCACTTTTGGAGAGGTGAGATATTTGAGGAAGCATGGTATAATGACGAAAATTTAACTTTTTGTAGTCAATTTACAGAACTAGCTATTATACAGTGACCTGATTAACGGGGATGCAGATGTATCTTTTGACGCAGAATATTAATCTGAACATTTGTGTTTTTTTAGTTGTGGACTGTCAATATAAAAAAGTCACTAAATGGAGCACTTGAGCCTGAGACAACAACAGCCCCCGTCCCCACTGACCTGCACCTGAGCCCATCCCCCAGTCAAATCAGCTTGGGGGACCAAGGCAAATCTTTTTCGAAAATTTTTGACTGCACTATTTTTTCATCTAAAGCCTCACAAAACATTTTTTAATCATGTTCATACAAAAAACTATTGGTATAAAAAATTTTCGAAAAAAATTTGCCTTGGTCCCCCAAGCTGATTTGACGGGGGTCTCAGGTGAGTTCAGGTGAGGTTCAATTTAGCCATAAACGGGCTATTAGAAGTTTTCACTTTCAGATTTCTGCTCATTCAACTTTGAAAGGGGGAGATCTACCTAATTTTATAACCGATTAATTTTATTTGAAGTTTAAAAAAAATAGCAGAACACATGCTTTTATATTAATATTTGTATTCAGCATGTCCAATTTGCTTATACAAATGTGTTTTTTTTAGATCTAAAACTTCCAGTCAAATTTACAATTTTTATCGAGACCAAAAACATTTGAATTTTTGAAAATTAATTTTGAATGTTTATTGTCTTGAGTGGAGTGTGAAATTTAATACAGTCGAACCTGGCTAGCCCGTCATCCCTGGGGACCAAATAGAGGTGACGGGTTAGCCAGGTTCGACTGTAGTAAGTTTTAAATAAAACGCTCCGAGAGCCTTTTTTAGATCTTCTTCAAAATTCAGAAATCTGAAAGGGAAAACTTCAAATGGACCATTTATTGAATTTTTTTCGATATTGACAGTTAAAAACTAAAAAGTTTCAGCTTAAATTCTGCAAAAAATAGTCCAAAATCGTCTTCAGTGTGGTAATACATAAAAAATGCTTATATATCCTAGAATGAAATGAACTCAAATTAGTGAGCATATATGGAGCAGGAAAAAAGTAGCTTTGTGACAGAGCAAGTGAACACCTTATGTTTGTAAAAACACGTATTTTCTTTTTTTGTTGTTGTTGCCTTCGGGTTGACTCGAATTCACCAACTACCTGCGTGTGTCAATCAATCGTTTCGCTTCACTCCTTACTCAACAACAACAATTACTTACAGCCGAAAAAGTGGCAAGAGAAGCAGAGAGTTCAGGAGGTGGAAGAGGTATTCAAGGGTTGGATGAACGGAAACTGCACCAATTCCACGACACCAGTCAGTGGAAGAATAAAAAACCAACCTGTTGCCTGCAAAACATTTGGGTTAACAGCAGAAAACATTAGCAATTAACATTTTACTTACCTTTGGTCACCCAATTTTGAACATGTAGAGGCGGAATAGATTTATCCAGTCCTAAACATAAAAGGGGTTGTGACTTCAATTTTTTGATCGAAAATTCTGTTAAAAAAGACAAAGATAGCTATAATTCTATTTTTTTATTCTTTTCTCGGCGCTACTGCAGAATCGGTTGCAAAAAAGTGCTTGGTCCCCCCTGTTGTTTTTTTTTGTGAAAAACAGCTTGGTCCCCTGTTGTTTTTTCGTGAAACAGCTTGGTCCCCCTGTTGCTTTTTTTCGTGAAAACAGCTTGTCCCCTGTTGTTTTTTCGTGAAAAACAGCTTGGTCCCCTGTTGTTTTCGTGAAAACAGCTTGTCCCCCTGTTGTTTTTCGTGAAAACAGCTTGGTCCCCCTGTTGTTTTTTCGTGAAAAACAGCTTGGTCCCCCTGTTGTTTTTTTCAAAAACAGCTTGTCCCCCTGTTGTTTTTTTTTCGTAAAAACAGCTTGGTCCCCTGTTGTTTTTTTTTTTTGAAAAACAGCTTGGTCCCCCTGTTGTTTTTTTCGTGAAAACAGCTTGGTCCCCCTGTTGTTTTTTTCGTGAAAAACAGCTTGGTCCCCCCTGTTGTTTTTTTCGTGAAAAACAGCTTTAGTCCCCCTGTTGTTTTTTTTCAACAGTTTGTCCCTCTGTTGTTTTTTTCGAAAAACAGCTTGGTCCCCTGTTGTTTTTTCGTGAAAAACAGCTTGGTCCCTGTTGTTTTTTTTGTGAAAACAGCTTGGTCCCCCTGTTGTTTTCAAAAATATTTTTTTTAAATTTTTCATTTATTCATTTATTAACACAAGAATACATATAACATAATTTAGATTTCGCTGTTTTTCACAAAAAAAAACAACAGGGGGACCAAGCACTTTTTTGCAACCGATTCTGCAGTAGAGCCCTTTTCTCTTATTAATTCTTTTCGGCTTAGTACCAAATAAACAGCCCTCTCGATCGCAATGTCCACCCCTAGTCAGTGTGCCTTGGTTCCCCCAAGCCCAGTTTATTTTTCGAAAAAAAATCAGCTTGCGGAGAACTTGACCAAGCAAACTGACTGAGGGGTGTATATTGCGATCGAGGGGGGTTGGGGAAGGTTTGTATACTTACGACTTGACCTTTTTTCAAATCATTCGTTGATCTTTGTTTGCAACTTCCAAATTAGAAACCAGTAACATTTTGCAGTCAACTATCTAACTATTACTTCTACATCTTACTTTTTTTCAATGCTTGGGCATGGCTTTTTTTCAACCCTCTGTCCCTCTGAAACTTGTCAAAAATATGATTTGAAAAAAATTATTCGGAGGAATATATCAAAGTAACTGAATTTTATCAGTCAGTTTTTTAATTTCACCAAAAAATTTCAATTTCTGCATTATCATTTGGAACAAGGAAAACTCAACTTCAGCAAAAATAAATAATAAATTTATTGGTGAAAAAATTTTTTATGGAAAAATTCAGACTTTTGAGGACTCAATTCAATTTGATCGTGAAATTTTGGCGCTACTTGATATACCAAACCCCCGCCCCAAATCAATTTTTTATAGTGTTTCCAAACACCCTATATCGACTCAAAATCGCCTCAGCAGCTTGAAAAAGACATTATTTTTGAGTTCTAGTCTATAAAAAATCGAGTTCTGGGGTCAATTAAAAGTAGCTCATTTAAGCAATTTTTTAGTAGTCAACTAAATAAACCGTCTTTATTTACAACAAATACGTTGAACATATGAACATACATAACACTTTAAAAAAATTGATTGGGGGCGGGGGTATATCCAAGTAGGGTCGAAATTTTCATTTTATAACCATAAATTAAGTAGGATACTAGAGTGTAGAACCAACCTGAAGCTTTATTATCCAGTGGTTCGACCTTAGCCTTATCTCCACCCCTTTCCGGCATACTCTTCGTTCACGAACACAAAACAGCAAGGCCAAGTCCGCAGACGTCCAGCTCCTGAACCAAAAACAGCTGTGATCAGTGTGGAAAATGAATTCTAGTAACAATTGAAAACATATTAGTTCATGTACAGACAGATTTGCGGGGGTGATTGACAGGACATTGGACATATATTGATCCCACTCCAACTGTTTCTCAAGCACCCTTTTTATATATAAATACGCACATACACTCAAATGCATTCAGTTCTGAAAAATAGTTTTGGAAAAGTTCCGATTCTTGGAAAAAAGTAAAAACCTTTTTGGCAAATGATTTGCTTTTCTCTTTTTGATTAGCTTGAATGACCGACTCAAGGCATTCAGATTAAAATCTTATTATTAAGTAAAATATAATTTGTAGAGGGTAAGTTAACATCCCTGAAATAGCTAACTATAGCTCCCAAATCAAAATTTTGAAAATAAGGATATTTAGGGTATTTTGGGGAAAATGAAAATGAACATTTTATCCAGTGCTTATTGCTCTTTTGACCACCGAAAATAAGATTTCAACGTAAAATTTTGAAAAAAAATAAGATTTGGGGTCCCAAAATAAGGACAGATCTTATTAATAAGGACGTTTGGGAGCCCTGCTATAGAGTAATCATAAAATAGTTAATCGTGAAAGTTAACTGTAAAATAGTTAATCGTGGAAGTTAACTGTAAAATAGTTAATCGTGGAAGTTAACTGTAAAATAGTCAATGGAGAAAATTAACTGTAGAATATGGTCAAATATAAAATAGACGATACGTAAAAACGGCCTGTTTTCGGGAAAAAGTGTCTGGTTTTTAGAAAAAAGTGCCTAGGTTTTTTGGCTGCAGTTGCAAAAAGGTTGCAAAATTTTGCAAAAAATGATATTTCTATAGAAACAAGAACTTCACTTTAAAAAGTGGTAGCATTAATATTTGTTGACTAAAACGAAATGAAACAAAAAAAACTTGGGCACTTTACCGCTTTGTAAATATAAAACTAGCAGTGAAATACTGCAAAAATAGCGATTTTAAAAAACCTTTTCGGCAAATGATTTGCTTTTCTCTTTTTGATTAGCTTGAATGACCGACTAAAAGCATTCAGATTAAAATCTTTTTATTTTTATTTGTGGTGGTATTCCCAAGGCCTCTTATTCATTTATTCACTTTCTTTTACAGCAGATATGTGTGTATTTTGGACGACAATGGGAGCCGTGCGGAAACGCTATACATATAACAATAATAGTTTTATTCGGCTGCACAAGTAAGGATGAATAAAAATAAATTTCATAGGCTTCTATCACAGTTCCTTTACAAAACGAAAGTGTCTCATAACTAAAAGAATATTTTATACATGACCAACGGTCAGATAAGAGCAAATCTTAAACCATTTAGTGAAAAACTTGAAACAGAGAAGAAAAAAAGTATAACGGTTAAGCGTATAATATTTTTATAATATTAGGTTGTCTCAAAAGTTCGCACCGTTTCACAGTCAAACGTTCAAATAAAGCAAAATTTCAAATTTTATTCAAAACAAAGCATAACAATTAATCAACAAAATAATCTCAACTTTCTCCCAGCGTTCTTGAAGACGACTGATTCCCTTGACATAAAATCCGGCTGGCTTTGAAGAAAAGAAACGATCCCAGAATCAAACAAAAACAACATAACGTGGCGAATATGATTGCTATCCATCTAAAAACAATAAACAATATGAGCTGAGCAAAAAAATAAACGAAAAACTGAAAAAAATCGCAAAATAAACACAGAGAACTTTTTAAAACTGTACAAAATTTTCGACAGGGGGGGGACCAAGGCAACGCGGTGCGAACTTTTGAGACAACCTAATAATTCATAATAAAATTTTCAGCAAACTTTTTAAGGAGTGCAAAAAAGGTCTAAAAAAGTAGGAAATGTGTTATATTATTAACTATTTTACAATTGAAAAGTAAATTTAACTATTTTACAGTTAACTAACACTCTAAACCAGGGAACGTAACTGTACTTTTTAAAAAGATTTGTACTTTTTTCGGGACCCCAAATCTTTTTAATTTTTGAAATTTTTAGTCAAAATATTTTTTTTCGCTTCGATATAGCAATAAGCACTGCATAAAATGGTATTTTAAAAATACACCTCTTTTATTTTGCTCTAGTTTTTAGCATTTTTTAGCCTATATGCCACCAACTGATTGATTTGAGGGAAATAGAATAAATTGTTTCAAGCCGTAGGGATTTATCGGGCCGAAGGGACCAGAAGTCCAGGTCGGATCGAATGGAAGAGGGTGGATTAATCGACTTCAAAGGGGCAGTCGAATTTGGAGAATGTTAGTGCTCAAGATGTGACTGGTGGGATCTTTAATAATGCAGAGGTTCATAGCGTAATCTATCTAATAGAAACTCCCTTGAGAAGGGGTCAATAATAGAAGCCGTTCTCTCTATTAGAAACCCTCACCCCCCTCTAAAAAGGGGTAAAGATGCTGTTGAAAAATAAAAACCTCAGCTAGTTTTTTCAAACACTTAGGTATCAGTCTTGACAGCTGCTCATGACAAGCTGCGCGTTACGATTACGCTAATAGTCAAAAATAATGGATACAATTGCCAGCTGTAAGTTTTGGAAGTCCCTAGAAGCCCCAAGTCAACCATTTTGGATAAATGGCAAGCTGCAACTAGCGTGGCAGGCCATGACTATGAACGGACAGCCGAATTCACAGGTGAATATTTCCCTGTGGAATACCACTAACTCCCTCTAGGCTGCCATCAAACTCCCACCGGGTTTCTACCAAAATCGAAATTTCCAAAATTTGCCAACAAATTACAACAGGAGAAATAAAACAAACATGACAGCAAGAAAGAGAGTCAAAGTTTGGTCTAAGAACATAAATATAAAAAAAAGTAGGTCAAAGAATTCAAAAGCTGACGAAGAACGGGTCTAAAGTTGAGTCTAAATAAATTTAGACAGCCACCCCCGCCCCACTTTTTTATAAGGAGAAAGTGGTGTTCAGTCTGCATATTGACTACGACTAATTTTTGTCCAATTTAGAGTTTAGCTTTCCAATTGCTGAATTCTAAACTCTAAATCGATATTGACTACGGATCCTGATCTAAATAAGAACAAACTGAGATTCTTATTAACATACACCTCTCACTAACATGCAGCTAGCACGGTCCCGATCAAATAGTAGGCTGTCCGATTCAAATGCACTCGCCAAATTTTGAAAAAAGTCGTTTTTTTCAAATTTGCGACAGTTGTCATCGTTCGAATTTTCGACAAATTTTATAAATCAGTATAAGGTAGCTCATTTCTTGGTCATAGGTTATTAGAGATGCAGACAGGGCCCTGGTTTCAGGGCCCTGGTCGGCAAGATTCTTACCCTTGGTTTCAGAGCCCTGGTCGTCAAAATTCTAAACCCTGGTTTTGAACCAGGGCCCTTGCAAAATATTTTTGAAAAAGTATACATAAATAAAATTAAATTGACGTCATGTTTAAAAATATATTTGTCAAAATCTCAAGTTGAGAGTTACACTTGATGAGATTCTCAACCTCAACTCGTCCTCTCTCACTCTCCTCTTTTAATAATGCCTCATTTTCGGGGCCCTGGCCCGTATGAGTTTTCGAGCACAAACCCTGGTTCAAGGGCCCTGGTGCTAACAATGGCGAAACCCCGACCCTGACCCTGGTATTTTATTTTAGTTACAACCCTGGTTCGGGGCCATGGTTTTGCTAAATCTGCATCTCTATAGGTTATTTCGTCAATGCGATTTCGCCAATAACCATCTCGCCAAGGGATTTTTTGTGTGTTTTCATGCTCCAAACATTGTTTTTTGTTCTAATTCGAGGATTCTAGGGATGGGTTGACAGATATAAAATGCCGTTTTGTAGCGTATTTTACTAGTTTTTGTAATTTTGTAATTTTTGTAGACTGAGCTACCTTTTCCTAGGGGCTATTTTATCATGGGTTTTGGCCTTTTAACACACTATTTTCTTGTTTTTCAGTTACAGGGTGTGCCAAAAAAACCTGCAATTTTTGTTTTAGGCAAATCTTGCGTGAATTTTGTTTTGACAAGTGTTTAAAAGTGACAATTTTCACTCTAAAATGTCACTTTCGACCGCTTTTCGCTTTTTTACTGTTTGTTTGTGGGTTGTTGCTCGTTGATTGTTGTTATTCATGCTTTTTAGGTAATGCCTGTTATCAAAAAGCAAGATCTTCGTGCTGCCTTCGTTCATCTGCGCCAAAAGGAGAGCCTCTATCAGTGGGATTGCAAATGCTTTTGGGGTCAGCTACCACTCAGTCAAATAAAGCAGAATAAATGTAGTGCATGTGTCTGAATTGTCAATTAATTAATACCCAAGGGCAAGGGGCTACCTACACAAACTTTTTAAAATTTTGCAGGTTTTTTTGACCACCCTGCAGATGTTACAGATTTTGAGAAGATCTCAGGAGCCATTCAGAGAATGTCCAACAATCGTGGTCTTTACTCTTTTAGAGACGCTCTTTTCAGTATATTCTATTTGTGATTTTAGATTCACTAGTCAGGTAAGTTTTACTTTTTATTTCAATTCCAAATGCACACAGCTTGACATAGTCGTCACCACATGTTACGTCAATTCATAATTTTTGGTTTATGTGGCAGCTATGGACTTTGTCGAGCTGAATGCGGTCGAAGTGTCACTCTTTATGTAACTTTGTGCTCCACAACTAAGGCACTATGGCTAGGCCTTGGTAACATAACTGTTGGGGCACGTCAACTTCAAGAGGCTGCCTAGCGAGAGTCGTCTACTTTGATATTCACTTCAGGTCTTTCTGAAACGTAACAGGCATCAGAGGTCAACCAAAAGTAAAACAATCGAAGGTAGACTGGTGCGAGTACGACGTGGCACTCCGAGAAGACCTGAAAATGAGTGAAGTGAATATCAAAGTAGACGACTCTCGCTAGGCAGCCTCTTGAAGTTGACGTGCTCCGACAGTTATGTTACAGAGGCTAGCCATACTGCCTTGGAGGAGACTAATTATCGCAAGTTTTATGCTGATTTTACTGTTCATTATACATAGATGTATATAACTTTTTTGTAGCTTTTTTATCAAATATTTATCAAGATACAGCCTTTTGAAATTGTCAAGTCATGCCAAAAAGTGGCTAAATTTCGATATTTTTGGTCATTTTTCGTTATGATTTGACAATGGCAAGAGACTGTATTTTTATGAATATTTCATAAAAAAAATCTGGCAAATTTATCTGGTAGAGGAATAAATTTACTACAATCCTGCAATACTTGATTTGAAATATCAAATCTGCGCTTGATTTAAGCCTTATCTAATTTAAAAAAATTGTGAAATAGAAAAATAACCATTGACAAAATGGCTAAATTTTTAGAAAAGTTTGATCTCGTACGGTAACCATTAATACCATCAGAAAGAGCGTTAAAAATTCTACGAAAAAGTTGTATACATCAATGTATAATGAACAGTAAAATCAGCATAAACTGGCATTAATTAGTCTGGGGTTGCCGGCGACCCCACCCGTAGTCCTAGGGTTAAGGCGATGTCCTCCTGGTCATTTGGTTGTCCACAACCTGAACTTTTTTCATTGATTAAAACCACCGAAATCTTATGTATGTTATGTAACTCACGGAGTTATTGAACATATCTAAAATTCAAGTACTTTTGATGACCAAAAAATTTTACAGGACGCCCAGCGAGCCAAGAGACCATTGATGGTTCTCACATGGTTTTCTGAGGATGACCATTAAGAGTGGATCAGGACCATCGACGGTACGTCAAGACCATTGAGAGGCACTTTTGTGTACTAATTATGATACTCTAACGATGGTCTCTTTGTGGTGTATTGCCTTTTGAGCGGAATTACAAAAACTAGTAAAATACGCTACAAAACGGCATTTTATATCTGTCAAACCATCCCTAGAATCCTCGAATTAGAACAGAAAACAAAGTTTGGAGCATGAAAAACACACAAAATCCCTTGGCAAGATGGTAATTGGCGAAATTATCTATGACTCATTTCTTTGTCTTTTTTTGTTGGATGTGTTTGCGATGTATAAATTTCTATATAGCATGTGTGTGTCGCTACTTTTGTGTTCAAGTCTAATTTCTGCTATTTTTCGTCAACTTATGTCCGATAACTGTCCGTAACCCTCAAATATAACATCTCAGCTTTCTTTTAAGCACATACACGTATGATGGTAATAAGTAAAAAGCCTTTTAAGAGCTAAAATTATTTTCTTTTGCTAAAACGATCGGTAAAATCGGAATCCTTGCGATATCTGGGACTACAGTTGAACTTGGTATAATGTCGACTCAGTGGGTCACCATCAATTTTTCACTGGGGCACCACTACCTCCCAGTGGATTACCTCCTACTTTTCCAGTGGTTCCCCACCTACCACTTTTGGCAGTGGTAGCACCACTGGGGCTTTGATGGTAACCCAATGGGAGATTCGTGGAATTTCTCAGGGAAATATTTACTTGTGTTCCTCAAGCTTATAATAGGATCATTTCGATTTAAAGAGCATCTGTTAGTGTGGGATCGCCTCCGTCGCCCCATCTCTGAGTCGACAAAGACGGAAATAAAGCAATGTGGACTGCATGTGGTGGTAATTCCCGGGGATTTATAGAGTGTATTTAGGTTAGCTTTTTCGGTCATTGACCTATTTCATCGTGACCATGATTGCAAACATTGTTTGTTTACGCTCCATACGTCAGACGGTGGTCAGTCAAGTTGTCTAGCCAAAAATCTTAATTGGCCTTAGTAAACAAAGTTATTTTTGTTTTCTATTATGGGACTAAAAAATTGTTGAGGTGAAAAAATAGAAGCCCCCTTTCTAACAAAAGCCCCCTTCTGAGGGGATTTGAAAAATACAAGCTCCAGAGCTTCTATATTAGAGAAAATATGTGGGTTTGAGGAAGAAGGGTGTAATAATAGGGGTTATACGGTAGCTTTATAGTAAACAGTTCACAGTTATCTATTTCACACTTTTTCACAGTCAACTACGCATAAATAAGCTGTAAAATAAAATCTTTAAATGAGAAAAAATTTAAAATATTCATTCTTCAGCAACCAGTTGTATTCATTAATTTTGCTGGTGGGAAAAATAGCAGGTGTTGTAAAAGACGGGCTTTTTCAAACAACTAAAATACTCAGGCTAGGAGAGAAAGTTTTAAAAACAAGAGACTGTTTAGAAGTCAGCATAATAATGAAGTTGGAGGATAGACACATTTATTGACTAAATTTGACTAGCTCCTCCAAATTAAGACAATCTTGCGGTTGACGTATCACTGCTTTTTTGTCATGGAAACAACGCAAAAGAGACTACTATCTAAATCAACTATAATTTGGTCAGTAAGGCTTCATTATTTTTGCTTTGTTATGTGATTAATTAATTATATAATAACTAATAAAAGTCATGACATGGAACTTTTAATGTAATTAGAAAAACATCTTGAAACAAACTAACAAGAAATGACACTGCGAGGTCTGCATAACACCATTCGCGGACTCATTTCGCTGAGATTTCCAACAAATAAATTTCGAATAAAGTATCTTCTCAGCACACCAATGCTGATTTTAGTCAAAGCAATACAAAGGTTGCGACGATTAGGTGTCTCGAAAACTACCGATGTTACCTCCAATTTAGATCACATACAGCACACTCTCGATAGTAAGGACCCTTGAGGAGCGGCCTAAAAGGTCTTTACCAGTGTTTCCAAAATGAAAATTTTAGTGAAAATTTGAATGAAAAATGAAATTTTCATTTTCATTCCACTGACTGCACATTTTTATTCTATCAATTTCCAATTTTAATTTTCCTTTTTTGCTTCTCAATTCTAATCCTGCGGACAAGACCTCGGTCCGGGCTAACATTTCGGACACTTTTTTAGCTATCATCTTGTTACCGAGATCTCGGTTTTAAAATTACGAAATTTTAGTTTTGGTACAGCGGCTATAAAATTTCTTGGTCTCAAGATCATGATTTTAGAGGACACGGATAGTTGTTTTGATTTATACTCGGTATCTTAACCATCTCAAATCCCTTCGAGTCACCTCAAACTACCCCGAACCACCTTGAACTATTCAGAACCACTCAAAAGGGCCCTGAATACTGAAAACCACTGGTCAAAAACTACTTTAAAAACGGCAAACCATTAAAAACTACTCTGAACACCTCAAACCACATGAAATTAAGCATGTAGTCACTATGACGAGCGTTAATCGTATACAGGATGTGTCGAAAAAAAACTTGACCACCTAGAAAAAATTTTGCGTAGGTAGGCTCCTACCCAGTGGATCTCCAAAATTTTCAGACCCTATCGCACAGAAACCTCCAAAGTCACTTAGGATTCTGTTCACAATTACCTACGACTTCAGAATAACTTTATTCATCATAAACATGCAAAAGAGACTATTATTTTAAATGATTTCCTTCCGCTTCAGTACGCATTCAGCCTTCTTGGAGCCAGCATAATTCTTCTCAACCAGGCGGGCATTCTTTGAGCGGTCTGCAGTGGTGAAGCATCCTGTAAAACAACGATGGTCAACGAACAATTAATAATAAGCACACAAATTATGCTATCATTGTTACAAACTGGTGCCTCGAACAGTTTGTGAAGAACAAACCTGGTTTCCACTTATCAACACCTTAGAAACTGAGGTAGTCATCCTTCCTTCAAGTGGACATTTAGCTGGACAACTTGAGTACAAATTGGAAATTTAACGACAGAAAACCCACTTTTAATCTTCACTAATGCACTCAGGGCATCGGCAAAGATAGGACTGTTTGTTTGCCCATACAATAATTTCCCAAAATTTAGGGTCGACCAACTGGGAGTGGGTACTGTAAGGATTGTTGCCGTCGTTCAAACGATGTTTCCAGACGAGACAATACGTTCCACTTAGAAACGTATTGGAACCCTAAATATGTCCAGTTATGTCTAGAGTTGATAAAGTTACCAAAAAAGCAAAACAAATCTGAAAATGGTTAAGGTTCGGTAGTAAGGTAGCTCGGTAGGTTTTTTGTAAATTCTCCTGTCAACATATTTTCATAAGTGAATTTTATCCGTGGTTGGAGCAGATGTTCTTCTTCCTAGAGATGTGTGCTAGACTGGCCTTTCTGTAATGGTCCAGATGATTGTCAAGATGTTTCAGACGAAGATGGTTCAGACGAAGTGACCAGCAGATATTCCATGTGGGATGACTTAGATGTGCTACCACTTCACATCAGATGTCCAACGACTGGCAAATTCATTTCTCGGAGATGGATGTGTGATAGTGTTTGTGTTTATTTTTTTCCTCTTTAACACTTTTTAAAATTTAGGTGAGAATGACTGTGGCGACAATTACGACGAAACCAACCATGAGTGTGGTGGAATCTACTTCCCTGCTTCTGAGTAGATTTTGAGTTAGCAGGTGGATCAGCGACGCTAGTGAAATATACCTCTTCCCACAAAAAAATCGGACCTAATGTAATATAAACACCAAAAACTCATGTCTAAAAACCATTTTTAAGTGATAATTTTAGCATAAAAGGACTGAAAAGCAATTTAAAGAGGGACAAATGGCTGCATAGGGAGGGGGAGGGAATAGTAGGGGCCACTTTTTGGTCAAATTTTTTTGAAGGTAATGCCCATTTTTAGGCTGTCTTACCATGTTTTTCGACGTGGGCCGTGGCAAAAAGAGACTCTAAATGCATTTTATGATCAAGAGTACTTCTCGGAATTATGTCTAAGGTAAGTGAGTGCGCGCATCTCTAACTCTCAAACCCCCTGGCTCAAACCTCCATGGCTTCATCCTCAAAGCTCGCTTCTTCTTCATCATCGTCGAATAGCGTAAGGCAGGCCAGGCGTTCTTCCACTTCGTCCACCAGTTGCCTCAGTGCATCGTCAGCATTAGGCAGTCCAGGCCCATAGAGGCGTTTCTTTTCCATTGCTGATGAAGCCATGGAAGAATAGAGTTGTCGTTATATTATTGGTGTTTCATTTGTTTGGTGTTGTTGCTTATGCCAATAAAGTTATGCGTCGGGTTGGTGATTGTAGGTGAAATCTTGATAAAATAGGAAAAACCATGATACCGGTATCATGGTGCGGAAAAATTTCAAAAAAATTTTTTTATAAAGTCCTGAAATTATTCTTAACCGCGGGGAACATTTGCATAGAGCAAGTTTGTAAAAGGAAATATTTGAGAAAGTAAAAAATAAAAATTTTAGAGACTTGCGAAGTTGGGCATTTTGTGTCAAATTTCCCCCCTAAAGTCTTACCCCCTTTAAAACTTTTTTTGAGGAAAAACAAAATTTCAAAATTTGACGGGATAAATTACTAATTTGACGAATTTTTGAAGCTTGTGGAAGAAAGTTTGTGGAAGATAAATTAAAAAATTAATCTAAATTTAAATATGCGGTTTTTGGCGTTTTTGAGAAGTCTCGAAATAAATATTAATCAAGTTTCCGTAAATTTTTCAATTCAAATTTGATAGTAAAAGTTGGTTAGGTGTTTCTAAATCCTCGCCATTTTCACATTAGTTTCTGTCATAACACAGGAAGAAAAGGTCAAAGTCATGGTTCTTGAGGGTCACTTGCAGAAAGTTGACTTATAAATCAACTTTGACCCTGATTATCGGTGGACTTTTGAGTGACCAGGCATGACTCTGATCATAACTTTGACCGTTGACTTTGTTTATGTCGCTATATGTGTGATTCCACAACCTGAATATCTTCAAAGATGACCATGAGGTCAAATTGCCGGCCATTATGCAATGACTCGGACATATGGTTATTACCCAACCCTAGTAAACTGTGGAGATAGCTTTTTATTTTTCATTGTGCTGTTTGTTGCCTTGATTTTCAACCCTAATTTCGTGTTCTGTTAATAATCAGCTTTCTTTCAGGCTATAAATCAGACAATGCTAGTTCTGCAAGACATTCCGGAGCCAAGAGAGGAAGTTCTTTCCGCTCAGCCACAGGTGGTCGCCTACTGGGAAAAGGTGACTTCGAATCTATTTAAGAATCCGGTGCCAAAAACAGCTTGGTCCCCCTGTTGTTTTCAGTACAGTCGAACCTCGATAAGCCGTAACCCTGGGGGACCACACACAGGTGACGGTTTATCGAGGATGTAGTGTGTTTTGTGGGATTTCTTTGCCGGCCAACCAAAATTTTTCAAGGTGACGGTTTAGCGGGAGTGACGGTTTATCGGAGTGACGGCTTATCGAGGTTCGACTGTATTTAAAAGATCGCTTTTTGTCCTGGGCATACTTTTTTCATGCCGTCTCTTAGAATTTTTTTTTTCATTTTTATAGTTGGTCTGTTCCCAGTTCTCAACAATTACCTAATATTTTCAGGCTGTTTTACATGAAAAATCAACAGGCCGGTGGAGGGGGGAACCAAGCTGTTTTTGGCGCCGGATTCTTAAATAGAACCGTGGCTTCTAATTCATTTGTGCCTCTTCCATTTTTTTTCAATCGCCTTATTTGCAGGACTGTCTGGGCCAGGGAACGCTCTTTCTCACAAATCGGTTGGTTCTTTTGTTGGCTTGCTTTCTGTTAGAAATCAGGATAATCAATTTTTTTAGAACCGTCGTCTGGATTGCTGATGCGACCAAAAAGGGCTTTCGTTTGACCTACCCATCCATTGCAGTCCATGCAGCTTCTGGATCTAGTGAAGTCGGTTACTTTTATCAATATTTTGCTTACAGTGGGGGTGACCATTACACAGGGTGTTTCAAGAATTTAGTATCATTTATTTTGGTCATAACTTTTTCTAGAATCCGTTTTTATGATCGACTCAGAATTTTTTTGGTATATAATTTAAAAAACATGATTTTTGCTTGGTCCCCCTGTGTCTGGGGTCTCGATGGTCTCTGGATTGGCATCCCGAACAATAGTGGGAACAAAGCAAAAATCGTGTTTTAACATTATATACCAAAAAATTCTTACCGAAATCTAAGTCGGTTTGTAAAAACCGTTTTTCAAAAAAAAACATGTTCTGGAAAAATTTATGACCAAAATAAATGTTCCAAAATTCTTGAAACTTCCTGTATTTATGGCAGGACTTTCCGGAACCCTGTCTGTTCCTGATGATTGATGTGAACAAGACAGGTATGTGGCATTTTTTTCGTCTTTGATACCTAGCGCCATTGGTGCAAATTCTAGATATTGACTACACTCCAGAGCTTGAATCAGTTGAAGATGAAATCGAGGAAGAGGATGCCTCAATCAGAACAGCAGCCATTCGCTTTATTCCATCGGATCCCAGTGCAAGTAAGTTACTTGTTATTCTATCGGTGGCCTTTACTTGGTTTACGAAGAATTTTTGATCAAAATGTCTCTCTCCGGCAGTATTTCGGAAAATTTGTGGTTAATTTCACAATTTCCAGAGAGACGAATTGACCTATCCAAAAATATTTAGAGAAAGTTGTAACCGAAAAGAACCCAAACTTCTTGAGTCACTTGTAGTTGACTGTTTATCTGTATCGTGCTTTTGTAGTTTTAAACCATGGTTAACCACTTTGACAGATAGCTACTATAATTAACTACATTACAGTTAGCTGCCATGCTTAACCATTTTATCGCTTATTTTTACTTTTTAAGTAGCTATAAATGGCTCAAGGCACCATTTTGCTCCCCATATTACTTGGGCAGAACATAAAACCAGTCATATATACCCGTAAGAAATATTCTTCGTAAAATCCGATGTCCTGGGACATTGGATACCCCACCGACTTGCTGACTTTGGCACTCTTAATTTAACAATTTTTATTTAGTCAGTCATTTATTCGAGACTATGAGCGGGTGCCAGGAGCAGAATCCGGAAGAAGATGAAGATATGTCAAGTGAGTTAATTTTCTTATCTTTTTTTGAGCGTTAAATTTAAAATTTCCGATATAGGTAATTCTGATGAAGAGGGAGAAGAAGAAATGATTGATGGAGGGCAAGGCGATCAGCTTTCGGACAGTGGTCGATGGTATTAATTTTGGATTCTCGGTTAAACCTTAATTTACTAACTTGATAATTTCAGGTTTACTTCGGACAATACTGGCGATGAGATCCATCTGAGCGCTGAAGGTAAGTGGTAGTGCTGCTAACTTTTATTCGCTTGATTTATAATTAACTTTGTTCAGGCCGTCAAAATCTGGAGCGCATGCTTGGAAACCTGAACGAACTGCCTAGTAAGTTTGTTTCCAGACTTTTATTTCTGACTTATTGCACATCATGGGTTGTAAGTGTCTACAATTTTTGCCAGTATTGATTGAAGTGCCCTTTTTATTGGGTTCGAGTGTGTGGGTCAGGAATATGACTTTTACTTAGTCCTTTCTTGGTTTGCGATTTGCCCATTCAAAGGTCTGAACTGCTGTAAAAGCCTATCGGAATTTTTTAGTCAAAAGTTTTGTGTTGTGTCATTGATCGTTTATTTTATAAAAAAGATTCTTTTTAATTCCGTGTCTTGCTACGTTCATTAAATTTAAAACATGGACTAGTAAGAAAGTTATGACTGTTCAGAAGTGGGTAAAAAGCACTCCGTTTTTGTTTTATGTGCTGCGTACAGTGAGATGACTGTCAATAGCCTGTAGCAATGCCTTAAGTCTTTACTTTTAGTCACTGCAGCTAATCATTAGTTGCTACGCTGTGGTTTCAATGAGTCACTAGTGACAAAATAAAGCTGCAGCGATTGACTCTAGTGACATCCTAGCTGTTGTTACAGGCTGTCTCTATTTGCCACTGTCACAGTGTAAGCTTAGCTTTAGTGAACTAATTATTGTAGATGAGGTCGTGAATCACCAGCCAGGAGACGAAAATCAGCATAACGGAGATTTCAGCAATCACCATGACTCCATGGATCAGAATTGAAGCGCTGATCATAGTGCGGATATTAAGATAATTATTCGTATTCAGACCTCTTATTTTGGTTACTCTTGTTGTTATTGTTATGTTAGCACTCAATAAAAAATTCTTGATTGACTTTGGTTGAAATTTTGCCAAATTGGGGGTTTTTAGGGTTTTAGAGGCAAAGGGTGTATTGAGTTAGCCATTTTAGTGAATGTATTTACAGTGTCTTTCTGTTGTTCCGGCGCAGCTCAGAATTTTTCATTGAAGCCTGTAAACCAAAGGAAATGTGCAGAATACCACAATTTATTACACCATTTATCTAACTAAGTCCAAAATCGCTATTTATTGACAACCATCATATCTCATCTTTATCGAGAACCAACATATACATTCGACAACAAAAATGACCTCAATAACAATTATTGATGGAAGAGCTTTAGGCAGGATTATGGTATACCACATGTTCCCAAAAGTAAGTTTTGACCCCTAATTCGAACGTTTCAGGTCGTAATTAGTACGAAAAACATGTTTTCCGGTGGCGGAAAGACATTTGCAAAAAAAAAATTTGACCGAAATCGACCAAAACCACAGAGTTCCCGAACAATTCAGTGCCCGCATTAGCGTTTAGGGGCCAAGGCTGGCCCTTTATACACACCTGCCTGCCTAATGTTATTGTTTCTTGCATAAAAAGCACTTTCGCCTCAACAATGTGCCTGCCGAAGGCAGGCAGGTGTGTATAAAGGGTCAGCCCTTGGCCCGAACAATGTACCCCAAAGGGGGTTCCTATTGAATTAGGGTGCCTGCCGAAGGCAGGCAGGTGTGTATAAAGGGTCAGCCTTGGCCCCTAAACGCTAATGCGAGCACTGAATTGTTCGGGAACCCTGTGGTTTTGGTCGATTTCGGTCAAAATTTTTTTTTGCAAATGTCTTTCGAAAACATGTTTTCGTACTAATTACGACCTGAAACGTTCGAATTAGGGGTCAAAACTTACTTTCGGGAACATGTGGTATACCATAATCCTGCCTAAAGCTCTTCCATCTATCAATAATTGTTATTGAGGTCATTTTTGTTGTCGAATGTATATGTTGGTTCTCGATAAAGATGAGATATGATGGTTGTCAATAAATAGCGATTTTGGACTTAGTTAGATAAATGGTGTAATAAACTGTGGTATTCTGCACATTTCCTTTGGTTTACAGGCGTCAATGAAAAATTCTGAGCTTATACAAAGAAAATTGAGATTTAGAAGAGGAAGAAGTTTTATAGTAACCAATCAGCCGAATTGAATAGGCAATTAACCTAAGCCCTAAGTTACGCCGTCTTCCTCCGTTTCGTGTGAGTGCGCACCAGCCCGACCATCGCGAACAAATCGTAAGTCGAACAAAGTGATCATCGTCAATTGGTAGACCACTGAAAATAACGGCTTTTTTTTTACTTCCTGCCGATCGCTTCAAGTTATGACTGCCAGAGAACGGTTAAGTTGAAACGATGAGGTAAAATTTCTACATATTGCGGCAAAACAATGAAGGTAATTAAACCTGATAAATGATTCAGTCGGACCAGTCCAAATGTCTGATGTGAAGGAAAGCGCCTGGCATGGATCCATGAACTATTTAACCTTTATTTTCACCATGTCGTACATCCTAGGCAGAACCCAGTCGGAGTAGTGATGATAACTTATTGGACAGTTATTAGTAATGGATGGGTTTTTTAGTTGTTCGAGCGGGGTTACGGGGCGGCATTTTTGCCAAAAATCGGCCCGGTCGGGGTCAGCACCGTTTCTGTCTCTAATCTATACTGCAACAAAAAAATCCGACCAGTATTACAGAGAATATGGTAATTTCTAGGGTTGTGTGATTTCAGGTTTCACCGGCATATTCAAGAAGTTTAGGGGGTTGGGGGTGGTGGCAAACGGAACAAGTAGGCAGTAATAATACCTCCTTCCCTCACAATGTCATTTGTTTCCCTCCTATCATTTGTCACCATCAGCAGTAGTTGGAGGTAGTAGGCTGGAAAGTAATGTTAACAACCAGCAACAAAGCGATGCGGAACCCTCACTTCTCCAATTGTCTTTACTACTAATTTCCCTACTCCTTACAAAATAACCCCTCATCAAGGAATTCAATAAAAAATGAGATGCAATTGGCTAGTAGAGAAAGTTGGTTTGCCCGCGCAAAATTAGTGCTTTCTGCTGCTTCCAAATAAGGAAACCTTGGTGCTGTTTTGGTACGCTGCCTTGTTCACCCAGTATGTTCTCCATCTTCATCAGCAGAGAAGAAGTTTCCCTCTGATCAATAATTAAAGAACCTATTAGACGAAATAACCAAGAGGTAGCCGAAATAACTGCAGGTAGCCAACCACGTAAACCAATCATTCACAATTTGTTTACTTTTATTACCATCACGTTGTCCACTATTTTTACGATTGTATAATTTGCAAAACGCACAACAAAAAACTGAGTTTTTGGTCATGGGTCAACTGCCGATCCCCAACTGCTGTCCGAAAACAGTGACTGTAAGCCGATTTATATAGCTTAATAAATTTTCAAAAATGTCCCCATTGATTGCCACCCGTTTTTATTCTTTTTATCAAGTTACAATAACTGTTGCCGTCACATGTAGAACAACTGACTTTCACATTCAATAGTAATATGGTTAGTCTTCATAGTCAACTATTTACATTCAACTTTTCCGTAAAAACTCTGCTATTTGCAGTAACGACTGGTGAAATCGAATTTTTTGAGATTTTTCAGACCAGATTAACCAAAACAACTCTGAAATTGAAGGAAAAAAAGTGTTAGACCCTAGTCAGAAAGTCAGGGGGTGTCGTACTATCGAAGTTTGAATGTATTCTCATAATTATCCATGAGATAGTTGATTTCCACAGTTAGTTATTTAACAATTGACTTTGTCGTTTAACTTTTTTACAGGACCTGACCTCTTCCTAGTCATGGCAATTTGTAATTTTTGAATTGGCGGGGGACCATCCTAATTTGGTCAATAATGTTTTCGAATTATTTTTTGTTTGCATTTAAAATTTGTTCAAAATTTGGAACCATCCACTAGTCGAGCACAACGTTGCTTGACATTGCCAGATTAGGACACCAGTTAGGCTACTACCATTGCTCTACAGTTACCTCGCGTTCTATATTGACCAATAAGTAAGATTCAAAATTTAAATGCACACAAAAAATAATTCGAAAACATTATTGACCAAATTAGGATGGCGCTAATTCAAAAATTACAAATTGCCATGACTAGGAAGAGGTCAGGTCCTTTAAGTATCGTTTTTACAACTGTATCATATCATACATTTTTACTTGCGAAAATTACCAATTTGGCATTAAACATCATATCACTAAAATCCTTAGATCTCGATATCTTTGGAAAGAAGCCAATAGACTTCAATTCACGTGACCGCTAAGATTGATGAACGTCACCCGTCATTGCTTTTATCTGCGGGAGATGATTTGGAAATCTCTTTGCATTGGTCATTGGATCACCCACCCCCTTGTCTTGCGCATCACATAAAATTAATTTTTATTGCCGCAAGGCATAGAGAACGCTGAAAATAACTGGAAAAATTTTTTAATATGGTTTTCTTTGCTTCTGCTCAACTTTACATATATGTTATTGCAGGTATGAGATTGAAACGAATGTGCAGGACGAGGTGGTGCTGCAAATCATATATTACTTTCATTTGCTACTTATTCCTTATTATTTTAAATAGAGCACATAGTCAGATTGTTTCCCAGTCAGTGACTAAGTTTGAGGAGCATGTCAATGAATATTCTGTGCCGGAAGTGGATGCTAATGTTTCTGGCTCCTTGCTCTCATTTATGGTACTTATAATTATTAATCTAGGTATTAATTTACAATCATCCAGGAAATAGTAAGGCAGAGGACCGTTGGAAATGCAGTTGAACAGGTGAATATTTGTGTTGATTTATTGAAGAATCTGACTTGCGTTTCATTCAGTGTCCCTGTGTTGTTTTGAGTGGTTCTAATAGGTAAGTGCAGAAATATTCAGCCAACTATTTCACCGTTGACTATTTTAACCATACGCCCACCTCTTTTTTGGGCAAAACTATTTCTTGTCGCCGAAAATCTCTTTTTTGCCGCTGAAATACTTTTTTCTAGTCAAAAAAGTATTTCGGCGACAAAAAAAGTTTTGCCCGTTTTTTGGGGGGTAATATTTAATTCTGCCCGCTAATTTATGAAAAATGCCCGCTAATTTTAAAGTTGCATTTTTCTCTACATCTTTGTGTTAAATTTTCAACATTGTCATGTAGCGCAAGATCTCAGCTTTCCAACGAGCTATCGAACTTTGTTGAATGATTTCAGAAAAGATAAGATTTAGGGGTTTGAAAAAAATAGGTGTTGTTTGGTCTCAACCTCTAAATATTTAGATTTCTTAAATCATGCGATGAAGTTTGATAGTTTATCAGAAAGCTAAGATCTTGCGCTACACGATAATGTTAAAAGTTTCAAAAAATTCAAAAAAAAATGTAGAGAAAACTGCAAATAAAAAATTAGCGGGCAAAGTTAAATACCACCCTTTTTTATGTTTGGACCAAAATCCGTTTTACACACCTTATTTTAGTATTTCTTGGACAAATAAAATTATTACTCCAAGCGTAGCTCAGAGTCTCAGCTAAAAGATGAGTGGTCATGCAGGCAATCATAATTGGAAAAAGATTGTTAAGAAAACTAAATACCAGAAACATGGCTCAAAATAATTTGACTGTGGTCAGCGCGGGCACCCTGGGGTTCAAAATAACACTTACAAACTTGGTATTTTGCAGTTGACTTGCACTGCTATTTTCGCAACAAATTTCGTACTGCAGTATTGCACAGCTGACTTTGACAATTAACTGTTTCATAGTTAATTTCTTTTGTTACCTATTTTACAGTCGACTTTTACTGTTAACTTTTATATTAACTGGTGGAAGAAAAGTCCTTGGCGGGTTTTGAGGCTAACTATTTTTAATGAAAATTTTATCTAAAAAATTATCCAAATATATAGGGTTGTAGCGCGAACGCTCCTCTTTCAGATGGTATATAACATTATTCACAAGGGACCACAGGCGCCTATCGGCGCCTCTATAGTATTTCGAAATTTCAATGAGGGGCTATGACTTCATTCATAAAAATAGGTATATCCCTATTAGAATTCATTTTTCGACTGTTCTTTTTTTAAAACGAAAGCTGACATTCTGGGGAACACGATGGTATTAGCGACAAAAGTGTTTTCGCTATCTACGATCCGTTCTGGCCTTCGAAGTAAAAAAGCGTTACCCACCCACCCACACATGCCAAATACTATATAAGATATGCAGTAACATTATATTGGTAGAATGGGACAAAGATGGATTGCCAACAACTTCCCAGACTTCATCAAAGTGGACCCACATTGGAGGAACCCAACTGGTGAGTGGGCACCCAATTCCCCTGATTGGAATGTCATGGACTACTTTGCTTGGCCCTACCTCCAGTCAAAAGCTTGCACTGCTCCACACTTCTCAATCGCAAACTTGAAAGCATCATTGGTCAGAGAATGGAATGCAATTCCCCAGAGTTATATCCAAAATGAGATTGATAGTTTCCCTAAACGGTTGCGTAAATGTATTGCTGCTAATGGTGGTCATTTTGTGGAATAGATTTATAAAGTTATATGTCATCTGAAAGAGGAACGTTCGCGCTACAACCCTATATATTTGGATAATTTTTAGATAAAATTTTCATTAAATTAAATTAAAAATAGTTAGCCCCAAAAGCCGCCAATGACTTTTTTCCACCAGTTACTTTTCCAATTATCTGGTGATCAGTTTTAGATGCATTACTTATGATGCAAGGTATTTTTGAACGCTGATTTGCTGTTACTTTATTCACTATAATGTTTAAAATTTGAGGTTCCAAGCCTCCAACCTAGAAGAAGCCATAACTGCATTTGTTGACACTTCCTTGGTTGACCGGACCCAAGGAAATTTGCCTATTGTAAGTTTTCTAAGGAATTAATATTGTTCATTTATTTACTTTTTATTTGTGATTTTGCAGACACCTGCCACATTTGAGTGCAGTACGGAGGAATGTCGCCAATGTGCAGGTTGAAAACAACTTCTTTCTTAACTGAAAAGTCTTAAAAATGACTTAGGAATCCTGGCTATTCGACTGCGACAAATTGGTAAAAAATGCAGATTCAACTTTTTTTATTTAATTAATTAGGCCTACTACGAGGAAGTCTCAGTTTCCCATTTGCCTTGCCAACAGAAAGTGCACTTAGAACACTCAGTTGCCCCAGACTTCGTATTAGTAGGCCCATACCGGTATAGTCCTAGTATTGTTGGTGATAATTGTTGATTGTGCGGGTTTGCAGACTAGAACTCCACCACAAAATTCACCAACATCTGTGGAAAATCTTATTTCTGCAGCTGCACCTTTGAGAGCAGGTAAAATAGGGTCTTCGAACTAATTTAGCTTGAGGGCGCATTTCATAATTTTTGGTGAATCATGTTTAAAAATCTCTTAGGTGACTTACAAGGGAGGGACCCTGATTGTGACCTGAGGATTCTTACATGAATTTTTTTATGCGTGTATTCTTGTAGAGCATTTACTTCTTTGGTTAACTAGAAAAATTGCAGAAATATTTTCAAAAAGTCAAGGAATGAATTTACTGCAGGAAATCAGTATTTGGAGTGTGAAATCAATTTTTAGCCGTGTTAATATGTATCTGTAGTATTTTTTTAACCTTCGGTAGACCTGAGGTAGCTCCCAGTTAGCTTAATTCAATTGGATAATACTTTTTTTCTGACTGCAGTCGAGTCTCTATAAATTCGTTCCCGCCTAAGGTCCAAGGCTAAAGTTCATAATACTAAACGTGCTCAAATTTGCATTTTTATTATTTCTAAGGGTGTTTTACACCTTGAAAATGATAGAAAAAATGTTTTTAGGTGGCGGAAAGCACTTTTCAGAAAAAAATTTTGACCAAAATTTGACTTTTTGCCTTAGGGGACCAAGGAAAACCAACCTGAAACTTAAGAAACTCTGGTTTGCATACATTTTCATGCATCCAGAGTCACTTTTGAGTGATTTGTGTCTAAGGTATGTGGGTGTGCGTGTTTAGGATTACGATTCCTGCCAGATTCGACACTTCTTTACCTCAATTTTTAAAGTCTTTTGCCCGTCTAAATTTTCGAAGTAAAGAGGTTTAAGAGCTGAGACAAAATAACACCTATTTTTTCAAACCCCTAAATCTCTTTATTTATGAATTTTTTCACTTTAGTTTGATAGGTTTTTAGAAAGCTGGGATCCTAGGCTATACATTTATGCTAAAAAGTTAAACAAATTTCAGATACAAACTCAAAGAAAATGCAAATATAAAGTAGTAGGAAAAAGTGTTTTAGTCGGAAAAAAAGTATTGCCCCTTCGATTTTCCTATGGAAATCGAAGGGGCAAGGGGTTAAGTAGACCATTTTTTAAAAACAGTTGAGTTTTTTTGATTGACCCTGTGAAATAAAGTATATATGTATATATTATAGTTGACTTTTGCAGTTAGATGTGAAACAGTTTTACTCCCTTAGTTAACTTTAAATTAGTTACCGTATTATCTCTAATAAGCGCCCCCTCTCTAATAAGCGCCCCACCCTCTAATTTGAGGGTCTGTATCTCGGGGCAGAGCAGATATTTTGCAAAGCTGTTTTTTGCATTTTCTTAACTCTCACGAGCCCTACCGATTCCGCTTTTGGGTTTTGGTTGTGCACCCAAAAATTTCGAGATCGACCCAAAATTTTTCCGATTTTCGGAGGGTTGAAAAATAAGCGCCCCCAGATAATACCGGGGCGCTTATTAGAGATAATACGGTAACTCTAAAAGTCTGCTAGTTCAATCAGCTATTTTATGCAATGACATTTTTATTGGAAACCCCGTGGTTATTGATTTTAAGTTGTACTTTACAGTTTACTTTTTCACAGTCAACTAAAAGATTTTACAGTCAACTCCCACTCATTTTTCAATAAATGACATTTCAAAAAACCTTGTTAGCAGACTGCTTTGCTTTTTTTAACCACAAATTGTTACTTTAGAGTTTGATCGAGCTCCAAAGTCGAGTTTTGCCAGAACCGTTGAACAGGTTTTTTGTTTTTAAAAACTCTCTAGGAAACCATGTAAACTTTTTTACCCAGGCAATATTGGACAATCGAGCAGCTGGTTGGTTTATTTTAATTTTTGTAATACCCGGTTTAATTAAATGAAGGAATTTAATGGTGGTCGACCTCTTATCAGTCGTTTTATTGCCTCTACTGCTAGTTCCTCCTCCTCACCATCTAGCAATACAAACCAAAGATCAGGAGTCAGCGGAGGAATGGTCAATCTCAATCAGAATCCATCTCCTCCCTCTTCACCTCCTAGCACCCCAAGACCAAGCGTCAACAACTTAGTCTCATTCCCAGCTCCAAAACTGCTACCAGCTAGACTGGCAGGCCAAACTGCTGCAGTAGGGCAGATCGCTACAGCCAACACCAGATCGCCTTCCTCTCCAGCTGTTCTAACCAGTGGGCCAGCCAGTGCTCAAACAAATGTTGCGCAGACTCAGAAGTTTCCAGCCCAGCAAACGCCTAATTTGTTCCTTCCTCAAGTGGTCGATAATACAGGCGCAATATCAAATTTACCGGTAATTTTTAACACTACAGTATAAAAAATAGTTGCTAAAAGTCGGAATTTTTTTTCAGATGAACACACCTTCTAATTCTCCTCAACTGCAAGCTACACCTGCACAGCCTAGATCACCTCCCAGATCTCCAGTACAACCACCCCAAAGAACCTCACAAACCCAATCCGCGTCAACTAATCAAGCACAAATTTCACCCAATATGGCACGAACTGTTCCAGTATGCATTCAATAGTTGAACTCAAAACGTATGAAAACTTAAAATAGCATACAAGTCCACGGAATTTCCCTTTTGTTCGAGACCTCAAAATTGGGCTTGAGTTCAGAATCACCACCCGAAACCAAACCTCCACCCCCACATGGGGCCCTGGGTTGGAGGAGATAACACCACATTCGTGTTTCTCGACCCCGATTTCATGAGAAAGACGCGTGTTTTTTAAATCCGAGAAAAATAATTTTTTTACCATTTTTTTCTTATACCATTTCTCAAATCACACCCCGGAGGGTTTCTTGTAAGTTGACACTACTAAAATAATGACTGTAGTCAAACTCCCCCTTCTACCGGTCCCTATTAGAGGTTTGAAAGCTACAGAATAGCTTTGTTATAATGTATTTAATGCAGGGCTACACAAAATTTGTAGGAACATTTTTATAAAATAAAAGACATTTGGTCAAAAAGCGCCATTTTACCCAGTCCTTATTGAGTTTTAAGCTACGAAAACAAAGATTTTGTCGTTAAAACTCTAGAGTTCTAAAGAGTTGGGATCTCGAATAAAGTAGATGTTTTTAAATAAAATACAGTTGGCAGCCTTAATTTAAAAGTGTTAGTTGACTGTAAATTATTTTACTGCAGTGCTTAACTGTAAAATGGCTGACTGTTAAAAATACATGATTGCAAGGGTCAGCAGGCGCCTATATCGTATTTTGAAATTCAAATATAAATCCACTTTTAACAAGGGCAAAATCTCAATTTTTTTCACAACAATCTTCAAATCTAATTGCGAAAGGTCTTCCGCCATTGAAAGAGCTTTCGAATGAGTATAAACATGCAAATAAAAATATCACACTAAAAAAAGTTTTCCTGTGTGACCAAACATGTACTCAAATGCGTTAACCACCCACCCACCCACCCGTCCCAAATACTATATAGAGATGTAAGTTAACTGTGAAACAGTTAATGATAGAGGGTAACTTAAAAACTTTATTGAAAAAGGGTGCATAAAAACTTTCAACCCTAGTAGCGAATACCCCCTTCCCCCCTTGAATTTTTCCTTTCAAAACTTAAGTAAAGAGCACCCAAATATATGTCCCAGACCCCAAAAAATGTGCGTAAAACATTTATTGAGAATGACAGAAAGACTAAATTGGCAAAATTGTGTCAAGACCATGAATTCTTTTATTTGTACCGATTTTTATATTTTTGCCCTCATATTTGTGTCTTTAATTGGGAGTCTTGACACGCTTTTACTGGTGCTTACATTTTTTGGTGGTTATTTTTCCGTTGGACAATCTTTCCGTTAAATTTTTGCAATTAGTTGATTTTCTATGCAAATTTTTTGCTGCAAGCTGTTGTTTGAGTGTGGTCAACTCCTTTTTGAGGGTGGAGGTTATGGGCGAGGTTATGAGTTATCTTCAGCCTCTCTGGCTTGGCAAAAGGCGTCTTTTCTGCGGCTTTTAAAAGCCCTCCTCTTTTGTCCGCTTCCGCCACTTTTTTAGGTCTCAAATTTTTATCACTTTAAAGAAAGATCCATTAGTTCAAAATTTGTAAGCAATTTTTACGCTAGTGTTCATGAGGTTCTAGAGGCTAGCCCTACCTCCCAAAGGCTAGATAATGATAAACTTTTTTGACCAATAGATAGCCCTTGGAAATAGCTATCGAATGACCAGACTCCTAATTTTTTAACCAGAGAATATGGAAGTTATGACGATTTGAAATGCGCCAGGTCATACCTAAAAGCTGTAATTCAAACAAAAATTCATATATTGGGAAAAATAAAAAAGGCAAAACAAAACAGAAGTGTGCAGTTTTAACTCAGCTTTGGCATGGCACTAAACAGGGTTGCCTCAACATTAGTGTACTCGGTAGAAAAACTTGAAGTACGAAGAAACTAAAATCAAAAAAATTTTCGATTTGTCTTGAAGACCTCTTAAGAAGGTCAGGTATATGGGGGGTGTTCGCTACTAGCCCCCAATTTCCTATTCAAAAGTAAGACAAAAAGTAATTAGAAAAAAGCAATAAGAAAAATGGTTATAAATAAACAAAAATATTTAATATTATAGCGACCTCTAATCCAGCGCCTTCGTAATAATGTGCGCAACCAAGTTTTCCAGCGCCTAAACCAGCTAAACACTCCCTGGCAGCAAGGTCCTCGAGCAGAACAGCCCCCAACACCACTTACGCCACATCAACAACCACATACTCAACCATTCAATCCTCAATTCCCACAGCAACCACAACTGCAGTTTATACAACCACAATCACAGCCACAATTCAGAAGCATGCCCACTGTGCAAGGACCACTAGTTCAGCAAACAAGTCAACAACAACCCCTGCAGCAGCAACAACAAGGCCAATGGCAGCCACAACAGCAAGGAAGCAATTGGCAATGGTCAACTGTCAACAACCCTTCGTTACAACCAGCGGGGTTCCCTCCACAGCAGCAACAGCCTTTCGCAACGCAGCAGCAACTGGTACCTAACACCAACAACTATCCCAGTAACACTGCCACCAACTGGCTGGACTCTTCTAATGGACTGGTCTCCAACTGGCAAAATGGAGGACAGGTATGTTTCAATTTAAGCCTAATAGCCTTGATTATGAGTCGACTGCGTAAACCAAAGGTTGGATTGAGTTTACTTACTTGAAAGTCGAAAGTTTTCCTGTCAAAAGTGCCTCCCTGTGAGTGACGATTGGCCCTATACGACAATAGGCCCCATTTTTTTGCCTTGGTCCCCCTGTTGATTTTTTTATTTTTTGCTTCTATTTTAACCAATTTTATTTTCTTCTTTCGGCGACACATTAACATTCATAAATTTTCACGAGTTGTTCAACAAATTTTCTGAAATAATTCTGATTTCTTGCACGACAGTTCCGACGAAAAACGGCTTCAGCAATGTACGAGGCGAGCAAATTATCACTGGTTCCATAGAGGCGCTTGATCTTATGTTTCATATGATCAAAAGAAATAAAAATAGAAATAAAAAAATTCATAAGAAATAAAAATAAGCAAAAATAGATTCGAAAATAAAAATCAGCGAAAAAAATCAACAGGGGGGACCAAGGCAAAAAATGGGACCTATTGTCGTATAGGGCCTGTATCGAAATGTTAATAACATTTATCCTTATTTTGAGACTCTAAATCTTTTTTTTTGAATTTTTTTTAAAGAGTAATTAATAGGGTTGGAATTTGTCCTGACAAACAGAAACCCGGACAATTGTTCTAAAAAGCAATTTTCTGGGCAAGTAGGACAATTTTGGACAAATAGGGACAAATAGGATTCATTACAACTTCAATCCAATATAGGGATCTGGGGCTTGAGAATTAGAGATTCCTAGTGTAACATACTGTGGGGGTGAGTCTTAGCAATCTTCTTGGTAATGTATAAATTCAGCAACTGTTTTGCCAAGTTTCCTTGCAGAAAACAGGAATAAATAAAAAGGGTAACCGGTACCTCCACCACAGTTAACCCTTGAGTACATCCAAGCTAACCCTACAGTATGGTGTAATCCAATCCAGGTTAGTAATTTTTCTAATCCTATTTGTCCAATTTTTTGACTGCCGGACAAATAGGCCGGACAATTGTCCATCACCCAACCGTAGTTAAAAACACGGGACAAAATAGCATATTATGTCAAAATATCCTAGCCCAGATGTTTCACATTTTTAATCGATTTTTTCAATTTTCCTACATAAAATTTTTGCAATAATATTTTTCTTTCTTTCGAGATTTTTCTTTCTGTCTTACTCCCTAAAGTTTTACTCACTCTTTCCCTCTTTTCTTGCCTGCCTAAGATTTCTCTTTTCAAATAATTTATTTCTTCAAGAAATACTACAAATTTTTCGTTGCCTATTAAATAGGTAAAAAGTGTGAAGTATGTGTTTTTTCAGGGCAACGGTGTCAGCCAGCTCGGAAACGGCTTTAATGTGCAACAAACACCACAAGGGCAGCAACAGTTTCCCTTTAACAATCCTGCCAGCCAAGTAGGCAACGCCGTTGGAGAGGTCCAAAACTTTGTGCCCTCACAGCACAACAATAACGCACAGTTCGGCAGTCCTGGTTTGCCGAATCCCACTGGAGGCGGCGCAAGTGGTCAGCCACAAGATCCACAACAAGGCCAACAGCAGCTAGCAGGACTATCAGCAGGCTTGGGAACTGGAATTTCGTTTAGCAAAAGGGCCAAGAGAGCTAACGAAGAAAACATTATTGGTGAGTTTCACATATTTTACTGTCATAAAAATTTATACAGTCAAACCTGGGTTATCCGACACCCCAGTTAACCGACACCTCGTTTATCCGACACCATGAGCCCGATTTGGTTGGCCTGGTAAACCTACATCCCAGTTATCCGACACCCCAGTTAACCGACACCTCGTTTATCCGACACCATGAGCCCGATTTGGTTGGCCTGGTAAACCTACATCCCAGTTATCCGACACCCCAGTTAACCGACACCTCGTTTATCCGACACCATGAGCCCGATTTGGTTGGCCTGGTAAACCTACATCCCAGTTATCCGACACCCCAGTTAACCGACACCTCGTTTATCCGACACCATAAGGGCGGTCCCTTTGGGTGTCGGATAACCCCGGTTTGACTGTACAAAAAATATTTTTAGGCGATAGATTTGTGATCAACTGTGTGGAAAGAGGGGATCCTGAGAGTGAAAACACTGACTTTCTGAACCTGTGCACAGCTTGCTGGACTTGGAGGTATTGTTTATTTATGTTAAAAAAATAAGCTTCAGTAATCTAGGCAATTACCAGATAGTAAGCTTTTTTTGTTTTTCGAATGTTTCAAAGCTACTTTTTCCAGACTATTTTCCGAGACTCATAAATGAGGTCAGTTTTTTATTATCAAAAACATGTTCTACAGAGTGAGTTTTTATAAACGCCCGATGGAATATTGGTCATGACTTTTCGAATTTCCGTTGTCTCGATGAGATGTTTTTTGTTCGAAAGAGGAAGCTCGGGGAAAGAGAATGACACCAAATTTTCGTTGTTACTATTTTTTTCTTGAGATTCTCTAGAATATATCTATATTTGTTAGAATATATCTAATTTTCATACAGGACGAAGCTTCTCAGCATTGGGCTATGGCTGTTCGAAACTGGCTGGATGAGACTTTTCCGCTTCGCTGGAAGGGCGGAGAATCGCCGAATGCTCCTGCGCCATTCGCTTGGCCGCCATACTCACCAGATTTGACGCCGATTGACTTCTTTCTCTGGGGGTGGATCAAGAGCCGCGTCTACATACATGTGATCGCTTCAATGACCGTTCTCCGAGCGAAAATCGAGCAAGCGTTTGCCGAACTGCCTCAAGACATGATTGACAGAGCAATGGGAGCCTACGAACGCCGATTGGAGTAGTGCCTGGCCGTGAATGGAAGAAGTACAGAGCAGAACGGTGTTTGGGTTGAATTTGTGGCTGTTTTGAATAAAGTGTTATAGGCATGTTTAGTGTCGTTCTCTTTCCCCGAGCTTCCTCTTTCGAACAAAAAAAAAGATCTCGTTGCAACAACAGAAATTCAAAAAGTTATGACCAATATTCCATCGGGCGTTCATAAAACCTACCCTGTACATTTATTATCTACCATTATCAGCCAAAAATTTACGGTAAAAATTTCAAATTCAGAACTTTTTAGTCAGCACTTTATGTTCGACTTTTTTCAATTAAAGTACCCTTAGTGAACTGTTTCTCTGTCGATCACCCCTGTCTAACATTAAATAACTATTTACAATTCTAAGGCTGTTTACTTTTTACAGTAAGCTTTTTAAATTAACTGCAGGGTTGACTAAATATTTTGGAACACTTTAAACTGTCATAACTTTTTTTTCAGCCTTATTTGGACAAACGGATTTTTCTTATTCAAGAAAGGAGACCATAAGAATTTGTGTGGTACCAAAAATTTTGTTTAAAATTTTTTTTTCGCCTTGGTCTGCATGTGGTTAAGTGCACATTAGCACAATTCCTTTTTTTTCAACCGCAGTTGGGACCAAGGCAAATTTTTTTTTCAATTTTTTTGGTATCAAACAAATTCCTATGGTCTCCTCTTTCGAATAAGAAAAAGGCGTTTTTCAAAATAAGGCTGAAAAAAAAATTATGACAGTTCAAAGTGTTCCAAAGTATTTGGCCAGCCCTGTATTTCACAGTTAACTGTTCACTTAACTTTCAATGTTAATTGTTTTTTACAGTTCAGTTTTAGCGTTAAACACTTTATAGTTAACTTATGGAGCTAACCATTTTACAGTTAATTTCCACTGTTAATTACCGTATTTGCTCTAATATCCCGATATGTCGGGTTGTATTTCAGTCCCCAAAAATCTGAAAAATTTAGGGTCGATCTCGAGATTTTTGGGTGCAAATCCAAAACCCAAAAAGTGGAATGAGTAGAGCTCGTGGGAGTTAAGAAAACGCAAAAAATAGCTTTGCAAAAAATTTTTTCCAGTCGGAGACATAGGTGCTCAAATTAGGAGTGTCGGGTCATTAGAGACTGTCGGCCTATAAGAGTAAATACGGTATTTTAAAGTCGACTTTCCCTTTTCAAATATTTATATAGTTTACATTCGATATCTTTATTACCCTCATTCGAGAAATATGAAGAGATTTTTTTGTGTTACAAATATAAAGACAGTACGGTCTTGCACTTTGTCTGACGGAATTTTTGATTTTTTCGCCCGAAATATATGCCGTACTACGGTACGGCATATATTTTGGGCGAAAAATGTCATCAACTCTGTCCGAATTACTGAGAAATCTATAGAAAATTTTTTATACGAGCAAACTGTATCCTTCATTTGCGAAAAGTTATTTTTACCAACGTAATAAAAATTGTAAATTTACAGCTAGTTTGCCAAGAAAATGACTATTGTCTATCAGGTTAACAAAAAATCAATAGAAACACACATAAAATAAACTAATTCAGGATGGGGTTCATGCCATCAGAGGTACAGAAATGTGGATGTTTTGAGAAGGTTTCTCGAACCTAAAAATGAATTTTGTCTCTTCACCCAATATTTTTAGGGTAGGCAATGACTGGAGGCCAACGACAATTTCCACAGCTAGCTGCTGTGACTGCAAGGTTTATTTTACAAACGAGCGTGACTTTTCTCACTTTAATCTTCCTTACAGGTGAAAGCCGGCAGTCAAATACATCCACTCGTAGTCGGCAAAAACAAAAGGTGAAAGTGCTCTTCTCCGAAAAGTTCAAGCATAAATTATTGTTACGAGCTGTAATTGATTTTTAAATTGATTTACAGTTTATATGTATTGATTGTATTGATTTAGTCTCTTTTGCCAGTAAACATGTTATTCCACATAATTTTACAGAATATAATGCGGATTTTTTTTGTCAATTAAGGTTGTACCTATAGTTTAAAAGAAGGCGCAATTCCAAAACCAATCTTAGCCACCGCATTTTCGAGAAGTTGGCTGCTGCAAAGGTGAGAAATTAATCTTTAGCGGGGGATTGTTTTTGTTCATAACTTTTGTATTTTCCAATCATTCGGCGAGATTTTTTGTGCAGTAGAAAGAGCAGACTTTAGGCATTTTTTCGGTACCAAACTTGTTGCATGTTCTGTTGATTGATCTGACGCCTTGCAATTTTTTCTTCTAGGGATGGACCAAAGAACAATGCTATCGAACGGAACCGGCCAATTTGGAAGTGCTCAAACAAAGAAATCGAGACGCCTTTGCGAGGGACATGCTGCTCGATCAATCAACTCGTATGAACGCCGTCTCCGAAGATGCAATAAAGTGAATGAAAGAAGTGTCGAGCAGGCCTATGGAAACATTGAATACAAGTGAATTTTGTTTAGAAACGTTGTTAATTTTTCTTTTTGTTGCTTTTGTTATGTTCTGATACATGTTATTGTGCAAATTTAATACTAAACGAATGCCTAGAGTCTGCTCTTTCTAATGCACAAAAATCTCCCCAAATGATTGGAAAATAAAAAAGTTATGACTAAAAACAGTCCCACGCTAAAGATGGACACCCTGTACAATATATTCAATGCTATTCATCCTACGTAATTAACCCCATAAAATCTGATAATTGTATTGTGTAGCCCAAAATCTCAGCATTCTATCGAGCTATCAACTGATTTAATAAAATTTTAAGAAGTTGCACAGAAAAAAGTCTTTAAATAGAGCATATTTTTCCCACAATTCGGTCTATTCAAAGACCCAATCCAACATCATTCAAAGTCGATCATTTTTAAAATTGTGAAAAAAATTAAATTTGCCATTGAGATCCGCGCCTCTCGACAACCCGCCCCCTACTTTTCAAATAGGGTATTCTAGAGTCGACTGTAGCAAAATTTTAAAAGTGGAATCAGTAGAGCAAAATGCAATAAAGAGCAATGTAAAATATTTTGTCTGCCCCGAGGTACAGACCCTCAAAGTAGGAGGTGCCGCTCTAACATAGCACGTCACTCCACCAGAGGCAATACAGTAACTTTTGAATAATCCAAATGTTTGTTTAATTGATTGTAACTTACCACTTCGAAAAGTTGTTTTCTTTATATTGCTTACTGACTAATCTATTTTTTACCAAAAAACAACAAAAAAAGTCCGATTCTTCGACCAAACGTGTGTTGATGGCTAATTCTCTAATTCTTTGTCCTATTTGTCCAAACTAGTGCCAAACTGCTGCAACTGTTTATCATTTGAAGCATCTTTTTCTGCAACTGGCCACTTGCTCCACAAAGAAATGTGTACAAAAAGACGCCCAACCCAATCGCTAGGTCTTAACTCTTTTTGAGGCTGATTCATTCTTTTGTGCCAAAATATCCACTACAGTTTACCCCACACCCCTTTTCGATCAAAATGTAGCTGTAGATCATTTATGTATTAGCTTTTTTCGCCCCTAGAGCATTTATTGCTTGTTTGTAGTCGGAAAATCGTTCCAGCTTATTATCCAAATTTCTGAAAAAAAAAATAGTTTCGCGGTCTGCAAATTCTAAGTCCCAGTTTTTGTTTATTTCCTACATTTCTACTTTATTGACCATTATGGATGCTATTAATATTTTTGTGCAGGTCTTTTTAAAATTGGAATCGAATTATTTTGAAATTTTTGCTGATGGTTAACTTTGACCGATTTTCAGCTAAGAATCCTGAAAAAATTGGGACCGATGCAAAAAATTAAGATAGAAATGGTGTGTAGACTCTGGAGACAGCTTGCTGTTGGAAATGATTTGTGGAGAGAAACTGAGTCTACGGAGCTCAAAGAGATTCTAGAAGACATTGACAACACTACCGAAAATATCCCGAGACTAGAGATCAATGACAATGAGGAAGATATTGGCGTGTTTGACACTTTATGCAAAATCGTGAGTTATAAAATATTTTTACAAAAGCAAAGGTATCAACAGTGAACATTAACTGTGAGATTGTTGAAATTCCAAGTTAACTGTAAGATAGTTGACAGGAGCAAATAACTGTACAATAATCAGCGATGGAAGTTGAAAAAGGGGGTGAAACAGGGGTTCGATCGCGAATTTCTAAAATAAAGGCATCTAGTGTCAAAAATAAAGACAATTTAAAGGAATTTTCACCAAAATAAAGGCAACTTAAAGGCATGTGGTCCCTATGCTTCAAACCCGACAAAAATCAACAAAAAAACAACTTTATTGACGAACAACATATTTTTCTCCCCCCTTTCCTGCTTTCAACAACTCTTTCTGCCCAAGAAAGTAGTCATAACTTTCATAACATTCGTCAAAATGTGCCTTTATTTTCAAAAAAAATAAAGGCAAAATTTTCAAATTAAGGGCAATGCCTTTAATTAAGGGATATAATCGGACCCCTGGGGTGAAAGCTATTAGGGGCTACAAAAAAATTTTAACCCGCGCGCGCAAGTAGACAGGCGGGGACTTTTTTGTATTTTTTTTATTAACGAGTTTGTTTTTTTGCATTACAACGCACCAGGTAGTACACAAAATATATGACCGAAAAGAAATTTAAGAAATACAAAATTTGAATTGTCCAAATCGTGTCGAGGCTTGCATCTTCCCCCTATAATTGTTAGATAGTTAAAAGTGAAAGTCAGCTGTGATGTACCGTATTATCCCCAATGTAAGAGCTTGAAAAAAGTTGAAAAAGTTTACCCCTTTAGTAAACCCCCAAACAACAGTTATTTTTGGCCTCTCTGGATGGAGTTCTGTGCGATTCTAGGCAGAAGGGAGGGTTGGCATAGAGATTCATATACGCATCGTCGTGGTTGCTGGTTCGAATGTGCCTGGTGCACACCTTATATACAATCAATGAAACGGCCAGAATTAAATTCTAGCCTAAGAACAACTTTTCATAATCCATTAAAAATTGCTCAAAAACTACTTAAAATTACATAAAAGACTATATATAATAGTTCTACATAAAAGATTGACAATATTACCATTTGTTCGACCGAAGGTAAAATTTTACCCCAGGTCGTGAAGGGTATAACAGGGTATGGGTAAGTACCCATGATTATGTTCATTTAAAAGCCGTTTTCTGTAATTTTAGACCAGCTTTTGTCGCCTCAATTTTTCGAAATTTTTACTTTTGGTCTCATTCGAAAGAGGAAACAATTCAGAGTAAGTTTAATTTTTACAAATCGCCAATTTCTAATTTGAATCTCGAGATATGGCCAATTCAAAGTTGGACCCGTTTCGGATGTCTGAAATATGGCTATTTTTTACTTCAGCATAAATTTGACCTTTATTTTCATTTATATAATGTGTGGTGGTCCTGCAATAGAAGTCAAAAACTTTATGCTGAAGTAAGAAAATAGCCATATTTCAGACATCCGAAACGGGTCCAACTTTGAATTGGCCATATCTCGAGATTCAAATTAGAAATTGGCGATTTGTAAAAATTAAACTTACTCTGAATTGTTTCCTCTTTCGAATGAGACCAAATCTAAAAATTTCGAAAAATTGAGGCGACAAAAGCTGGTCTAAAATTACAGAAACACATCTAGCTGAATTAAATACTTTTTCTAAGGCAATGGCCCACGGGTATGGGTATATACCAATACCCACAATCATTTGATACGGCCGAATGTAAGGGCTTATTGTCTTAAACATAGAGTGGCACTACAGCAATGAAAAAAGGGCGGCCGGACATTGTCCATTTTTAATGGACAATGTCACCCGGAGAAAAGTTTTCTTAACCCACTTTTTGATTACACATCTAGCTGAATTTTTCATGATCAAAAAAAATAGCCGAGAAAAAACTGATCCTGAGAATATCAGCTCGATGTGTAATCAAAAAGTGGGCTAACAAAATTTTCCTCCGGGCGACCTCATCCATTAAAAATGGACACGGTCCGGGCGCCGACAAAAGGAACCTGATAATCACTGAAAAGTATCCATGTTTTTACAGCTTTATATGGTTTTGAGTCGAAGTGCCCCTTTCTTGTTAGAGCTCGATCTTTCGGCTCCTATGCAGTCCACTCCAGGTAGGCTTCCTGTTTCTTGCTTGTAGCTAAATCACCTTTTCGCTCCAGACAGACCAGCCGCATTCTGGGACTACTACAACGATAATGTGCTAATCAAACTAAGCCAAGTTTTCGCCCAACATGCCAAAAACCAGCTGCCTCTGCTTGCTAGATTTCCCAACTTAGAGCACTTGAACCTGTACGCGGTGACTGTGCCCTATGAAATTGTCAGAGACAACCAAGAATACATCGTCAAACTCAAATCCATCACTTTGAAGAATTGCAAAATTGTAGGTTTGATGTTAACTGGTGTACCTGGTTTTTTTAGACTCATTATTAATTGCGGAATTGATTTTGCAAAAATATTCCAAACACATTCGTTTTCAGCCCTGCATATCCTCTTTCAAAGCATATCAATTATTTGCTTTTTTCAATTATTTGTATTATTAGGTGAAAAAATAATAGATGTAAAAAGGGTATTCAAATTAACTCAGGTTCAAAAAATTCATTGTTCCAGCCTTGCAGTGCACTCACTTTACTGTCAAATGTGCTCAAGTCTTCTACCAGTTTGAACTACCTTGATATGTGTAATTGTGGAGACAGAGACAACTTTTTCAACAAGGGCGCCTTTCAAAACAACCGAAACAGTATGTTACGCAGATCTTCTTATTACAAAAATTAAACATAAGTTTTTTCGATGAGAGTATGATGTAGAACAGTTGCCGTATTTACTCTAATAGTAGCCTCCCCTCAAATCGGTTTATTTGGGCCCCCCTCTAATTGTAGCATCCCCTCTAATAGTAGCTAACCCAAAGGAAATGGTTAAAAATTAGTAGCCCCGGGCTACTATTAGAGTAAATACGGTAAGTGTTCCAATTGACTGTAAAAATCGTTAACACTGCAAAATACTGTCTGTATTTCTTACTAACTGTAAAATAGCTAGCTGTAAACTAGTTGACAGTGGAAGATGATTGTAAACTAGTTGACAGTGGAAGCTGACTGTAAAATAGTTGACAGTGGAAGATGATTGTAAACTAGTTGACAGTGGAAGCTGACTGTAAAATAGTTGACAGTGGAAGCTGATTGTAAACTAGTTGACAGTGGAAGCTGACTGTTAAATAGTTGACAGTGGAAGATGATTGTAAACTAGTTGACAGTGGAAGCTGACTGTAAAATAGTTGACAGTGGAAGCTGACTGTAAAATAGTGGACAGTGGAAGCTGACTGTTAAATAGTGGACAGTGGAAGCTGACTGTTAAATAGTGGACAGTGGAAGCTGACTGTAAAATAGTTGACAGTGGAAGCTGACTGTAAAATAGTGGACAGTGGAAGCTGACTGTAAAATAGTTGACAGTGGAAGCTGACTGTAAAATAGTGGACAGTGGAAGCTGACTGTAAAATAGTTGACAGTGGAAGCTGATTGTAAACTAGTTGACAGTGGAAGCTGACTGTTAAATAGTTGACAGTGGAAGATGATTGTAAACTAGTTGACAGTGGAAGCTGACTGTAAAATAGTTGACAGTGGAAGCTGACTGTAAAATAGTGGACAGTGGAAGCTGATTGTAAACTAGTTGACAGTGGAAGCTGACTGTTAAATAGTTGACAGTGGAAGCTGACTGTAAAATAGTGGACAGTGGAAGCTGACTGTTAAATAGTGGACAGTGGAAGCTGACTGTTAAATAGTGGACAGTGGAAGCTGACTGTAAAATAGTTGACAGTGGAAGCTGACTGTAAAATAGTTGACAGTGGAAGATGATTGTAAACTAGTTGACAGTGGAAGCTGACTGTAAAATAGTTGACAGTGAAAGCTGACTGTAAAATAGTTGACAGTGGAAGCTGACTGTAAAATAGTTGACAGTGGAAGATGATTGTAAACTAGTTGACAGTGGAAGCTGACTGTAAAATAGTTGACAGTGAAAGCTGACTGTAAAATAGTGGACAGTGGAAGCTGACTGTAAAATAGTTGACAGTGGAAGATGATTGTAAACTAGTTGACAGTGGAAGATGATTGTAAACTAGTTGACAGTGGAAGCTGACTGTAAAATAGTTGACAGTGGAAGATGATTGTAAACTAGTTGACAGTGGAAGCTGACTGTAAAATAGTTGACAGTGGAAGCTGATTGTAAACTAGTTGACAGTGGAAGCTGACTGTTAAATAGTTGACAGTGGAAGATGATTGTAAACTAGTTGACAGTGGAAGCTGACTGTAAAATAGTTGACAGTGGAAGCTGACTGTAAAATAGTTGACAGCGGAAGCTGACTGTAAAATAGTGGACAGTGGAAGCTGACTGTAAAATAGTTGACAGTGGAAGCTGACTGTAAAATAGTGGACAGTGGAAGCTGACTGTAAAATAGTTGACAGTGGAAGCTGACTGTAAAATAGTGGACAGTGGAAGCTGACTGTTAAATAGTTGACAGTGGAAGCTGACTGTTAAATAGTGGACAGTGGAAGCTGACTGTTAAATAGTTGACAGTGGAAGCTGACTGTAAAATAGTGGACAGTGGAAGCTGACTGTTAAATAGTGGACAGTGGAAGCTGACTGTTAAATAGTGGACAGTGGAAGCTGACTGTAAAATAGTTGACAGTGGAAGCTGACTGTAAAATAGTGGACAGTGGAAGCTGACTGTAAAATAGTTGACAGTGGAAGATGATTGTAAACTAGTTGACAGTGGAAGCTGACTGTAAAATAGTTGACAGTGAAAGCTGACTGTAAAATAGTTGACAGTGGAAGATGATTGTAAACTAGTTGACAGTGGAAGCTGACTGTAAAATAGCAGACTGCAGAAGTCAATCGTTAAAAATTTAACTGTGCAAAAGTTAAGATGTAAATGCAAGTATGCCTATGCTGAAAAACAATTTTCAACTCAATAAATAGGGGCAGGAGTAGTGTGGGCCAAATCACTTTGGGATAATTCAATTTGGGCCAAAATGAATTTGGGTCAAATCACTTTGGGACAATTCAATTTGGGCCAAAATAAAATTCAATTTCAAAGTTAAGCGATGGAAAATAAATCAGTAAGATTGCTTTGTTTCTCATTCTTCTTTCGCTCCTGGTAAAAGAATTCGTCCAGTTTGTAGCAGTGGCTGAGGATGGCGGGATCGGCGGTGTTATTCTCCACGAATCGGCTGACCAGATTAAAGGCGGATTGTGCTTCCTGGAGAGTAATGACCGGCTCCTCCTTTTCCACTTCCATTTGCTCGCTGTCACAATCGTCGCTGGCCTCTTCCTCAACTTCTGAGACTTCCGCTACAATTTCATCTACAGTAAGCGCATCATCTGTAACGGGGAGCAGGAGAAAAAAATCAAATGTTAAACCCAACCTGTGATCACATCCGAGTCTACCGATATCAAATCCTGCATCTCAGCTTTTTTGTTGATTCCAACAAGCAGCTGCAAATCACCCCAGGCATCAAGAAGCTCGGCAATTGTGTTTTTCCTTTTCCTTCAGGACTTCTTCGACCTGAAAATTTGAAGTTGCTTGAGTCGAGCACGCTTTGCACTGCTGTCTTCTTCGATCACCTTCAGAATGATCGCTTTGTCCTTGAAAACATCACGCACTGTCGATTTACCTTTCAGATTAAACAGTTTGCTTTGCTTGTTTCGCAGCCGCTTCGATGATTTCCCTTTTTATTTCCAGCGTGAGAGCCGTGCGTTTCCTTGGAGTTGTCATGATCTAAACAAAAAATCAGAGCAGAATAAGCGAAGACATAAAGAGACAACAAGAATGAGTGTGACAATTGTGACAAAATGAATTTTACACCGAATTGTGAAATTTAAATTCAGAAAATTTTGTGCGTATTTGATATTTTGTTATATAGGAGGTAATTTTATTGGTTCGGACCGACACCAGGGTCGCGTTATAACGAGGTTTGCGTTATATCGGGGTCGCGTTATATCCAGGTTCGACTGTAGCGCGATTTTCTAAGTTCTGCTTCAAAAAGGGAAAACTTAATTCTAAGCTTTTTGAGTCTTTTTCGTAGAAGAATTTCCGTAGAAGAATTTTCACTTTTTACTGCAGTATTTCACTATTTTACTGCAGAAAAAAAATGACGCCAAAATGAGCAGTGTCGGCTTATCGGGGGTTATTTAATTAGTCGGTACTGAGCCAGAGGTGCCGGCTTATTGTGGGTAAACATGTCGATTTTCTCGGACGACCAGCCAAATTTTTAAAAAAGTGCCGAGTTATTGTGGTGTCGGGTTACCGAAGTTCGACTGTAACCGTAAAACAGCGGGAATTGACTGTAAAATACTTGTGCGGAAGTCTACTGTGAAATAGTTAACTTTGAAAAAGTTAACTATAGTTTAATGTTGAATCCATAGTTGTGCATCTCCGAAAAACCACCACCGCCGCCGCCGCCTTATTAGTCCACCGCCACCGCCGCCACCACCGCCGCCCTTATATTCGCCGCCGGCGGCGCCGCCACCGCCGGCGGTAGACTTATTTTCGCCGCCGCCGCCGCCTGGCGGTGCGCCGCGGCGGCGGCGGCGATCCAACTATGGTTGAATCATATAAGTGGCCCTTTTTATTCCCTTTTCCTGTGAATACAACTCTTATTTATTTTTAAATCCAATTCATAAACTAAGAATTTCTGACTAAAAACACCTCATGGTTTGAAATTTTTTCCTCAGAATTTGAAAAACAGCTGTTTTTCTTATGAAATCGAGGTCGAGAAGCAAGAATATCAGGTTATTTATGACATTTGACGCCGTTTTTAGCTAGTCTTGTAATATTTTCAGTGTTTGAAAAAAACTGCAAAAGTAATGCTAATTCTTTTGTAGCTTTACACTTGACTTTAGGTATGAATGTTGCCTGCGCACCTCAATCAACCACTTTTTTGGGCATCAACATGAACAATTTAGCAGCCAAAATAACAGAAAACCAGCAAGCAGATATCCAAAACCTAGATGATACTTTGAAAGAGTTGCCTAAACAGTTGCCAAACCTCAAAGCTATCACCACCTACTACTACAACAACAATGAACTGAAAAAAATGCAAATAGAGCTGAGGGAGGCATATTCGCAATTCTTGAAGCCATTTCCCAAGTTTGTGAAAAAAAGATTTTTTTAAATAAGCTATTTTTAGACTTAAAGTGCATTTGGACGCCTTTAATGTTGCAGACTCTGCTGATTTCTACAGTGTGGTTGAGGTCATCGGCGAACGATTATATTTCTTGAGAGTGACAGGAAATGGCAAAGAAGGCACAATAAATGTGGATGACGAGGTAGGAAATATTTAAAAAAAAATTATGTAAAAACATCAAAGTAGAGATGACAGCAGAGCATGGCCCTGACCTGGTCTTATTTTTGGGCAGAAGTTTGACCTAAAACCAACCCTGGTTTTAGGAAAAACTCTAAAATCAGCCCTCTAATTTAAAAAAAAGCTGGAACTGGGTTAATACGAAAGTTTTGGAGCAAAAATCTGAAATGAAAGCCGTCCTGGTGGCATTTTGTCATTTGGCAGGGTGGCAGGGTTGAGCCCTACAAGGTGGCCCACAAAATTCGGCCAGTTTTAAACGCTCATAATTAACCAGTTTAATACGGTGGTACTCCCGGTAACCGAAAAAAAAACCATATTTTTGCAGCTCTTGCACACAGTGACCAAATATTGCATCAATCTTGAGTATTTTGGTGTGTTGGTACCCAACAACTTTTCCAAGGCGGCCCTTCTCTTGCTGAGTGGACTCGACAAACTGAATGCCGTCGACATTCTTAACAATACTGCGGTCGATATGCAAGTCATTGAGAAAATCGCTGCTCATGGCAATTTGAAGGTGGAGATTTAGAATTAAAATACTACCTGCTTCAAATTTACTTCATTCAGAGATTTTCTGTCACCTTCAATACCAACCTGCGGCTGGACAGTGTTTTTCCATTGTTGCGACAGTGCAAGGTTTGTAATAGTTTGAGTAAGCGAAGATACTAATAAAACTGGTAGACCAAGCAGTTTGAAATTATTGTTTTCAATAACCTGAAATTTTTTCTATAAGGAAGGAAGGCGACTATCGGTGCATTCATCGTGTTTTTACCTAGCAGTAGTTGTTAATCAATCACAACAGATCGGCAGCAGCACCAGCTCGCTGCGCCGAGAAAAAAAATTTGCCACCAGCTCAAGACACCGGTCCCTGAGCTGCCGGTGCCTCGTCGGTGCCATTTAACCCTGTACTTTTTTCCAAAAGATGATATTTAAAAAATGCGTCAAACGTAGCAGAAACAAAATAAATAGTTTTGCATAAAAAAAAATCTAAAAGTATCAAAATCATTGCCCGTTTGAAATTGTTAGTAATTTCCCTTTATTTAGAGCCTGGACACTTTGAATCTTCACGGATTTGAGGTGGACGAAATTGGGCTGAATGAGCTGATGCATGAAGCTAATGAATTGCGGGCTGAAAATTTGTACGAGACTGGCAAGAAAAGAAGCCGTCTGCAGATTAATGTACAAAGTTTACCAGAAAATTTCGCCAACACCACTGATTGGATTGATATTCAAACCTTCTCGAGTGTTCGATATCCTGATTTCTACGTCAAAAAGGTAAGGAAAGTAGTTTTTGTAAAATGTAAAGTCGAGAAATGAATAAATTTTTAAAAAATTTACAAAAATTACATTTTTTGGTTGTACGACTCTTTATTGATGAAAAGTTTGAAGAAATGACGATCTGCAACATTACTTTTATTGTCTTTGAAAAATGGAGAAAGAAGTTATTTTTTTTTAAATTTTAGATTATGGACCAGTACCAGTAGAAAATTCTAGTTCAATATCATTTAAAAATTGGTCTAAATTCATTGTATTCCTTTCATTTCAATAAAAAAAGCTTTTCAGTTAGAGTTTTTTTGTACAGCAAAGGTTTCTTGGGCTGTTTATGTGCAGTTCATTGCTTTTCCCAAAAAAGTTTCTCGGCATCAACCTAAGCAGGGCCGAAATTTTCCCTTAGCTTCCGCATATTTTAAACCAGATTGGTAATACCAGACTGGTAATGCAATACCAGACTGGTAATGCAATACCAGACTGGTAATGCAATACCAGACTGGTAATGTACTCTTTTTGCCATGGTAATGTTAGAAAATATTATTTTTAAGCAAGTTTCTTTCATTACGTATATTTATATAATATATTAATCGAAACATTTAAGACAATCTAGTTTTTTTCATAGTATCTGTAGTTTTCCAGTTGGATTCTTGTGTGTTGTTAAAAGTGTCAAGTATTAAGTGATATGCCCCAGCCATATATTGAGAAGCTGTTTCTTCAGAAATGACTCTTTATTTCATGGGTGTACTCTTTATTGCACAAGTCCAGTATATAGTGTTCATTTTGAGGAGGAGACAATTTGAAAACGACAGGGTCAGACTCTGCACAACTATCAATAAGATCTAAATACGCAAAATTACTGCAATGCCAGTAAAATGTTTATTTTTATCAAAAACAAAAGCTTACTGAGGGGATATATTGAGCCGAATTCGAAGCAATAAATGGCTTTTTTCGGCGCTCGCTGAAGCAGTGGTATGAAAGACGAATGTGAATAGCACTGAAAATGGTTGGCTTTCAGATGCATACATTGTCTGCTAATCCAGTATTTCTCCAAACTGCTCTTGTCACTGAAACACGTACCTGACCAAACTAACATATTCTCTCTAATAGAAGACCCGGGTCTTCTATTTTTCAACCCCCCTATGAGGGTTGAATGAGGGCGGTTTCAACTGCCTATGAGGGCAGTTTCAACTGTGACGCATTTTAACTACAATTTTAACTATAGTACATTATAACTACAGTTTCAACTGTGATGAATTTAATTACATTTTTAACTATAGTACAGTTTGACTACAGTTATATTGTTCTTTAACTATAGCACAGTTTAACTACAGTTTTAACTATAGCACAGTTTAACTACAGTTTTAACTATAGCACAGTTTAACTACAGTTTTAACTATAGCACAGTTTAACTACAGTTTTAACTATAGCACAGTTTAACTACAGTTTTAACTATAGCACAGTTTAACTACAGTTTTAACTATAGCACAGTTTAACTACAGTTTTAACTATAGCACAGTTTAACTACAGTTTTAACTATAGTACACTTGAACTACAGTTTCAACTGTAGTACAGTTTGACTACAGTTATATTGTTTAGTACAATATAACTACAGTTTCAACTGTAGTACAGTTTAACTAGAGTTTTAACGGTAGTGCATTCTAACTGAAATTTTAACTATAGTACACTTTAACTACAGTTTTGAATATAGTATAGTGTAACTACAGTTTCAACTGTAGTGCAGTTCAACTACAGTTTCAACTATAGTACATTTTAACTGCAGTTTCAACTGAAGTGCAGTTAAACTACAGTTTTAACTATAGTACAGTTTAACTACAGTTTCAACTGTAGTACAGTTTCACTAAAGTTTTAACTGTAGTACAGTTTGACTACAGTTATATTGTTTAGTACAATATAACTACAGTTTCAACTGTAGTACAGTTTAACTAGAGTTTAAACGGTAGTGCATTCTAACTGAAATTGTAACTATAGTACACTTTAACTACAGTTTTAACTATAGTACAGTTTAACTACAGTTCTAACTAGTATTAAGAGGTCATCAATATCATATTTGATTCAAAATGAGTGAAAAATAGAGCGATTCAGAAAATTATGAACCGCCTCATTTTTTTGAAATGCACTGGCATACCCCTTTGGAAAAATAAAGAGATATTCACAAATTCTGATATCAATGTTACTAATTCAAATTTTAATTTTGCAATTTTCGCAACACTAAGTTGTCAAAGAAATATGGTTTTACCAAGATATAAATATATACAATTAGGGTCCATTTTGTCACTTATATCAATGTGTTTATTGAATAAATATCAAATAATGTTTTAATGCTAAAAAAGACATTTTTCTTGTTCAAAGGTTGGATATATAAGTTCACTAAACGTTTAAAAAGCCTTTATATAGCACAAAAGTATGGTACACGGACAATTCACCTCCAGGACAATTCACCTCCGGGACAATTCACCTCTGGGACAATTCACCTCTGGGACAATTCACCTCCCGGGACTATTCACCTCTGGGACAATTCACCTCCAGGACAATTCACCTCCCGGGACAATTCACCTCCGAAAATAAAATACATTTCCAAATTTGCGCTTTTTTTTGTTGCAGTGTTTCTCCACCTTCATTTCATTTTTGTTTATCATTCGCTTTTTTTGCCGGTCGTGTTAAATTTTTGCTGATCATGTTATCATTTTTTTCATTTTAGTTTCATGGAGCAAGCCAATCAGCAAATCGCTAACCCAGCAGTCAGCGAACAAGTTTGTTATTCCCTTTGGTTTCGCAATTTTAGTTCAACATTTTGCTTGCAGGTGGCGATTCAGTCAGAAAAAGGAAAAGATGTGCTCGCCTACGACGGATTTCTATTCTGGAAAGCAAAACTCAGTGTGGCTGGCGACAAAACTTTCTGGGCGTGCATCAAAGTTCAAGAGACTGGCTGCCGTTTCCGAGTTCACACAAAGGTTCTATCTGGGGAAGTGATCAAGACAATGGGCGCGCACAATCACGAGAAGTCAGCACTTGCCATTCCTCTTCGTCAGCTCAAACAAGAAATCAAGACGGCCGCGACAGAAACCATGCATGTTTGTATTCCTTCAACCCAATCAATTTTTGTAAATCAATTTTTAAGCATCCAATACAAATTTTCAATCGTGCCATCATTGGGGTTCCACAAGCCGTCCAATCCCAAACAAGTTCAAGTGCATCGCGGAAGAATGTGCAGCGCATCCGCAGAAGAGTCAATCAAATGCCAGCAGCGCCGAACGGGATCAACTTTGCTATTCCAGAACCGTACAGAAACTACAGATTCGGAGCTGAGGAACAAGAACTCTTTCTACTTGGAGATTCACAAGATGCTGAGCGGTGAGACTTCGTTTGAAACTTACTCTAAATAATTATTTATTTAGAATTCTACTTTTCGGGCGACAACGAAACAAGAACTGGTCAAGCCGGATGAAGGTTGTCTTTATGGATGGAACGTTTAAAATCACGCCAATGCCCTTCTTTCAAGTAGGTTTATTGAATTTTCGAGCTCACACCATACACTCTTTCTTAGGTATACATCATTCTGGCTGAAAGAGATGGATTCGTCTTTCCCGTGCTCTACGCTCTCCTACCAAATAAAAGTCAAGCCGTCTATGAAAAGCTGCTGCAAATGGTCCGGGATCTGTGGCCGGACTTTCAACCTTCAAGTGTCTCCGTGGATTATGAGCAAGCAGTCGTCAATGCTCTTGAGAACAAGTTCCCATCACCGCCTGTCAATCCAAATCCTGAAATCAAGTCTTCTTTGGTCCTCAATTGCCTCCCGTGCAAGTCTTTGGCTGTTTTTCCACTTGGTCCAGAATATGAAAAAAAGCTAGCCAAACATCATCTGAAAGACGATACGACTCTGACACCGATTTTGCAGTGCAATGCCGTGAGCTGTCTTGTGTTTCACCTTTTCCCAACGCGCACTGCTTTGTTTGAGGTATGATAACTTCAATGGCTTTCGTTCCTCCGAAGGAGTTGATCAGGGTCTTTGACGAGCTGTGGGCAGTCCAACTGGTGGAGCTTGAGCCGGTGATGCTTTATTTTCAGAAAAACTACATTGGTATGTTTCACAAATTTGATGTGAATTTAATTGATTTTACAGGATCAGTCACAAGAAGGGAATTCGAGATGTCATCGTTGAACCGAGATTTGCGCACTCGCTCTGGAACGTGTATGAAAGGACTCTTAGTGGGATGCACCGCACAAACAACTATGCTGAAGCTGCGAATCACAGAATCCAATGTGAGCTTGACGTCTGCCATCCAGGTTTTTTATTTCCTTATCTATCTGATCATTATATTTTATTATCTCAGGAATTTGGAACTTCATCGACTGTCTCAGAAGTGTTCAGCAAGGCAGGGACAACAAGTTCATCGATTGGCAAGCCGGAAAGCGACCGAAAGACAAGCGCACCAAGTATATGAGAGCCGATGCCCAGATCCTGAGAATTGTTGAGAAATTCGCCACAAGAAACTCTGAGGAATATCTTAAAGGAATTGCCACTAATTATGATATGGATGTTTAGGTGTTTTTTGATGTACATCTTTGTTTGCTGTTGTTGTTATTTTAAACACTCATTCGAATAAACTTGTTGTGATGAACTTTTGAAATATTTTTATTTTGGAGGTGAATTGTCCAGGAGGTGAATTGTCCTGGAGGTGAATTGTCCCGGAGGTGAATAGTCCCTGGAGGTGAATTGTCCCAGGAGGTGAATTGTCCCAGAGGTGAATTGTCCCGGAGGTGAATTGTCCTGGAGGTGAATTGTCGCGGACCCCAAAAGTATACAAAAAATGTATTGAGATGAAAACATGCGCCCTATTTTTGGTGTTCACAATTTGAAGTGTTAAATCAAGCTGGGTGGAGCTTGCGAAAAAGTGCTGATTTATGTCGATTTATAGTGTGTCTTTACCTTTTTATTTGCTGTACTACTTGAAAGTTCAATGTGTAGCGTAGTGGAGCAAAAAAGGAACAAAAATATTGTCAGCTGCTTATCACAAACTAAGAGAAACAGCAGATTAAAAAATGTCCAATCTAATATTGTTTGCACCGTTTTTCGCTTGTCATCATTTTGTTGCTGGCAGGAACTCTGATAACTCACTAATTTACGAAAAAACTGGTTTCACACTCAATTAAAATGTTTGGTTTCCATAACAGGGTTTTACACGAAAATGCTGTTATCTGCTGTTTTTGATAAGCAGTTGGCAATCGTTTTTGTTCTTTTTGTCCAATACACCACCAACAAACATCAAACATTGATTTTAGAAGGGGTACAACAAACAAAGGGTGAAGAACTTTCAACTGTAGTTCAGTTTAACTACAGTTTTAATTATAGTACAGTTTACCTAAATTTTCAACTATAGTACAGTATAACTACAGTTTCAGTTTAACTGTTTAACTACGAAGTTTAACTACACTTTTAACTGTAATGCAGTTTAACTACAGTTTCAGCTACTGGATATGTAAAATAGCACTAGGTATATAATATGAAACAGATCACTTTACACGGAATACACGCAATACGAAAGCACAACAAACAAGGTCAATATGTACACTTGAATCTAGAGAGCTGGTTCTCCGGCTAACATCTTATGGGTAAGCCCAAGCCCCAGACTGACATGTTCTGACCGATTATAGCTGGCTAGCTGAACGGGTGGATCTAGCAGGTGTCCCATTCTTGCCCATGTTGCTGGTTTAGTGATCAGTAGTGTCTCGTGAGTCAGAGACACAACAATCATCAAACTTGCAGACAAATTTGAGAGATCAATCACCCTAGCAGCTGAAGTAGAAGTGCTCTGTCTGATCAATCAGCAACGCTACTCTCTAGATAACATCAAATACTTGAGCCTAAAACTTTGGCGGTATAGCCACTTCCATGTGGTGGATGTTGATCTTTGCATGCCTCGAATCCAACTTATCCATCCAAAAGCTATCAACTATCAAGACTATCAAGACATCACAAAAAGGTTTCAGCAACATCAAGGATTCGTTACTTTTCCAAGGCCATCAGAAAAATCTCGACTGCCTCAGCAACATAAAATTCACAAGCAATGAAAAAATTGCTGCAGCAAGAAAACGACATCAGAAAAGGCCTACAAACACAGAAGAAGCAACATCCTCAACTTCTCGTCAGCCTTTTGAAGAAAGGGTGAAAAATTTAGCCAACAAAAAGGCAGTGCCAGCAACCAAGCTTGTGGTGACCATGATGATCGTAGCTGCTCTCATCCCGTAAGCAGAGGCTCAGACAACAACCACCAATTTAAGCTATGACTACATCTGGCTATGACTTTCGACAATCGTATTTGATAATTTTTTTTCAATTTTGACCTTTAACTCTTAAAGAAGTTTCTGTTTGTGTGGAGGGCTGCCCTAGCAGTGAATCTGTTGCTTTGTGATCTTAGAACCGTACACACAGAAATGATTTGCCCAACCTCGCACAGTGGAAGATAGACTTCGAGAGCTGCCCTAAATCGAGATTAAATTTGAGTATCTTCGAGTAAATTCATTAATTTATTAGTTAAAATTTTAAACATAATATTTATTTTTACAAACACATTAACAATAATTTAAAAAAATTGTAAAGTACAAAAAAATGTTTTTCACCACAACTAATAGTTTTACCACACAAAATAATAAAAAATAAATAACAGTGTTATCACAGCAGTGTTATTAATAAGAGATTTCAATAGAGATCTGAGATGCATGAAAAATAACAATAAAAAGTTATAGTTGATTTAGTTAAATAAACCAGCAAGGGTCAGGACAGGATTGTAGAAATGTTTCATAGAGATCATCTTCTAAAGACATGATCACACTGTGCACGGTTGTTTTGTTCAAGGTCGTTTTGGACGATAAAACCTACAAGTTTTTTTTTGCTAAAAACAAAAAAATTATATGAACTTACTTTGTAAAGACCAGCTAGAGTAAGTTCATTTTGGCCAAGTTCGTGCATACATGCCACGCCAGGATCTCTTCTGTTGTCTAAGTAAAATGGTTTCTAAAAGTTTTTAATTATTTTTAGAATGCAATTTTTTGTGCCGATTTCAAAATTTTAGATGGCAGAAATGTAAAATCTAAAAACTTTTTGTACCCTCAAGAAACTTGGATTCGGAGTTAAAGTCGGAGTTGGATCATTTGGCTTCGTGAACACACTTCACTCCAACTCCTACTCCAACGGCAATTCTGACTCCAACGTGTTCACGAAGTCGGAGTTGGAGCATCTTTCATCGGTGAACACCTTTTATGCCGAAAATTGGTCTATTTTAACTGGCTATGAGCTACTGGTGCGGCAGCCTTGAAACTATGACGTTTATAAATCAAGAATTTAAAAAAAAATCAAGGTTTTGGCAACAAGCGCGCTCATCAATGACAAATACTCCAACCAAACTTCAACTCCAACCAAAGTTGGAGCTGGAGTAGGAGTGTTTTCGATCGTGAACACTCCTTACTTCAGCTCCGAGTCCAACCCTGGGTCCCTCAACAAGCCATAAGATAATCTTTGATGATTATTTGAAATATTTTTGAGCTAGTTCTATGATAAGTTAACCTAGGCTCCGGCTAAGTTGAAAAAACTGAAAATTAGATAAAACAAATCAACAGTAGGGACCAAGTCGAAAATTCGCAATTTTTAGCATATATAATAAATGCTGAAACTTTGCTTCACCAAAAATTGGATTTTCATAAAAAGCTAGCGATTTTTTCCGATAGTGATTACCGTATTTATTTTAAAAAATTTCATTCCTAAAAGTGACAAAATGAACCTAATACAGTCGGATCTCGATAGTATGTACCCCTTGGGGACCGGCTTTAAGGATACGTACTACAGTCGAGTCCCGCTAACCCGGCACCCTAATAACCCTGCAACCCCAATAACCCGGCACTTTTTAAAAATTTTGGTTGGCTGGCAAAGAAAATCAACAAAGTTTACCCCCAATAACCCGGCACCCGCAGTAACCCGGCACCCTAAGACTGGTCTCGTCCAATAAAAATTACCCCCAATAAACCGGCATCTATCATAGTTTACAACATTTTTCAATTTGGTCAATTTTTTCTGTATGCGGTAGGCCCCAGTATTCAAAACTATGCTCAACATTCTTGTTGGTGTGACCTTTTCCATTAGTGGCCCTCTTTTTTTCCCTTCCCCTCCCTATACAACCCTTTACCCCTCTTAAAATAGTTGAATAATGGGTGATAATATAAAGGGTCGATTAAGGCCCGATTAAATAATACCACCGCTAACACGGCACCCCCGCTAACCCGGCACTTTTTGCCGGTCCCAGTGGTGCCGGGTTAGCGGGACTCGACTGTATAGAACGTACGTACACTCGAGAGAGTTTTTACCAAAAAATTACAAAAGTACATATTTTCAAGCTTTTCATTCCATTTCTTGATCCATGATCAAAAAAGCCTCTTAACGGGCCTCTTAAAGGGCTTCTTAAACTATTAGGAAAATAAAATTGAACGATTACATAAACGACCCATCATCCAAAACATTTCACAGCTCGATGTGAAAAATTGTATCCCTGTATATACGAAGTATAAAAAATGAATACAAATTAAAATTCGGCCCTATCCCTCAATAGGTACTGATTTTTGAGCTTTGCCCAATTTTGTTTTTTGCTAAATTTTTGCAAAAAAATTTAGCAAAATCCATGTAAAATAAATGACTTTTTTCACTTCAGGAAGCTGCTTACGAACCATTTTTGACTTTATGAATATTCTACGATATTCTAACATACACTATAAAAAAAATTCATGCAAAAATTTAGCAAAAAAACAACATGGAAGAACCGCCTAAATTGGTAACTATTGAGCGGTAGGGCAGAAAACTCACATTGTACGTATTATCGAGCTTTGAAATTGCCTTATTCAAGTAGAATCCAACCAAACAACAAAAAAGTGTGCGTATTATTGAGCTTTAAAATTGCCTTATTCAAATAGAATACAACCAAACATTAAAAAAGTGTACGTACTATCGAGCGCCGACTGTATGTATTTTTATTGTCTTTTTGTATCCATATTTTGTTGACAACCCAGTAAATTTCCCGACAATTTTATAAATAAAAGAATATTCCGATGTAAATGAAGTTGGATTAAAATTGTATGAGGAACCAGTTAACTGTCGAATAGTTAACAGTGGAAGTTGACTATAAAATACCGGGTGTCTCAAAAGTTCGAACTCACTTTTTAAGATTTGAGTTTTTCTTAAAACAGTGTAGACATCAACAAATATTTAATATCATTTTGTAGCCCTAAGTGTCTTCTTTCCAACAAAGTATCAAACGTAAATTTTATTCAACAAAATGACCGCCAACAGCCTCAACACACTTCTTCAGTCTTTTTGGAAAATTATCGATGGCCTTCTGAATCATTTCTTGTGGAATTGCATCCCATTCTCTCACCAACGAAGCCTTCAACTCTGCGATCGTTTTGTGTGGTTTAGAGCAGGCCTTTGACGCAAGGTAAGGCCACACAAAATAGTCCATGACAGTCAAATCGGGGGAGTTGGGCGGCCACTGACCAATTGGCTTTGTCCAATGAGGATCCACAGTGATGGCGTCCGGAAAATTGTCCTTGATCCAGTCTTGTGTTTCGTAGGCTCGATGAGAAGGCGCTCCATCCTGTTGAAATATCCAGTCTTCTGGCATGTTCTCTTCAGCCCAAGGAAGAACATCTGTCTCCAACATTTGTCGATATTCCGAGCCACTGACCTTGACTCCTTCAGGCACAAAGATAGCCTTGCTCATGAAGCCTTACAATTCCGGCGCGCAGTTCAGACATATTTTTTGAGCTTTTTGAAAGAATGATACACCAAATGAAAGAGGAGACTTAGGGCTACAAAATCATATCAAAAGATAAGATTTATCTTAATCTTAAAGACAAAAGATAAGCATTTAAAAAAGTGAGTTCGAACTTTTGAGACACCCGGTAGATAACAGTGAAAGTTAATTGTAGAATAGTAAACTTAAGGTGAGTTCTTCAAAGAGAGTCTAGTAAAAAAATTCAATATTTTTTGATCCTTTATGGCGTGAAATATTTTTACAAAAAAAGTTTTTGAAAACGACCAGTTTGTCACATTAAAACATGATGAGATTATCAAAGCATCTTTAAGATCTAGTAACATATTTGAAAAACAAGCTTACTTCATTAGGATAATAGTTAGTCTGCAACAGAAACCATTTTCCCCTTTGCGGATCTAATTCAACTAATTCTTTAGTAATATCTGCATAGCGCACTATTACAACTCCTTCACCAGTGCTTTTACCGCCCAAAATAAAGTAGCCTATAAATTTTGAACTTAATCAACAAAATGTTTTTACAACATTAAAAAATTTGCTTACATCCAGTCAAAAGTTTAACATTAGATAAATAATCTCTAGCTTCTTGATAATTGGCACAATTAGTCATAGTTTCTCGCTCCACCCACATAACAAAGTGAGGTGATGGTGGCTTTTTTCTCATAAACATGCCGGATAACCATTTAATTAGGTTTTGAAGATCTGGTTTGATCTGAGAGTTCATGGACAAAGTAAAGGAGTTAGGTTTCATCCCTAAAAGTAAAAAGTTTTGGCTGTATTAGCGGGTACTTTAGAAAACTAACAAAAATACCTGTGATAATTCCTACATGACCTGCAAAGGTTGTGCCTTTGAACAAGAGTTCCCCATTTTTAATGTAGTTGATGTTGAGAGTAACCTAGAATATAGTGTAACTTTTATATATCTTGCAGAATTTATAATCTTCACTTTTTTCAAAGCCTCAGTCAAAGTCCATGTATGAGCCGTACTGTTCCAGCCAAACAACTGACCAAAGTCAAGATTTCTGGCGTGAAACAGCTTCCCATCCCTGTTTTCAGCAACAATGCTGGTGCAGAACCTTGAAAGCTCATAGAAAATGTTCAGCATAGCAAGCTCTGCGACTGGTATTCCTGTTGCTGTAGCGATCCCCTTCAAAAAACTTGAATATTACGGACAAATAGAGTCACAATTTTACATCAATCTCTTCTCTGTAAGGAAACGGAAACAATTTATTGTGAGCTTCCTTCATGAATATCTCCAGAATATTAACAGGCAATCCACCAAATGTGCCGACAAATGACTTAACAATAGTTATCACTTTACACATTTCAGCTAAAAAATTTATTGCAAGTGAAAAAGATTAGGTTTAAGATCATTTAAATTAACATGTTTAATGTACTAGATTCTTCAAACTACAATACAGTTTGGAAAAAAATATTCTCAACCCGGTTAGTTGGCACGTCAATGTGAAAATATAATAAACAATTTCATTTAACATATTATTTAATATAGATCATTACTTGGCAAATATAAAAATTTAAATAAATTATTAAAATTTACCAGTATATGAGCGAAAAGCTTTTTGAAATCTGTAGACAGGAGGTAGATCCAAGTCTACAGTAATCCATGGCACCTGTACTTTTTTTAAAGTTGGATATTTAAAATGAATAAAAACTTTACAGTAAGTGGTCTGATAGGCTTATATAGGTTTTCCTTGACACGACATTTACTTGAATACAAATCGGGCGCAAAAGTAGGTCTTCTAGAGACGTAGAAATTGCGGTGATTATAGGAAGATTTCATTGCACTAAACAATATGTTTTTCCAGTTTGTGAACTTCGAAAGTTTAACGTTTATTTTTCGTTATTATAATAACAAAATTTACTTATTATGTCTGCCATCGACTGCGACCAAGCTGAGTAAAATGAACAAGAAAGAAAAGTAGGCATTTTTAAACGAATTTATTATGGAAGACTCTCGCTGGTAGAAGAAATATGAGACAGTAGTGCTCATTTGTTGAAAATATTCCGTCAACCGATGTAGCAAAATTTTTAAATGTTATACAATATGACTAAAAAGTATTGATTCATTAAATATTTTGGCTCTCCCTTGTTCTAAGCTGAATTATTATAGCCAAAAATCCTTATGGCTAAAACAGTTATGTCTGTAATTTTTTTCTGGTAGCTACAATAACGTCCAAAAAAATGGATCACTTATTTTTTGTGCGAATTTTTTTAAAATCCCGCCAATTTTTCTCGGTCTAACCATCGCACAGATTTTTTTAGAAACGTAGTTTTGTAGCATTTTTCCTGCTCTTCAAGATTGCATAATTGGTTTCTCGTGATGTTCACTAAAAACGTCAAAATTTTGAGTTTTATCGAAATGAAGCATTTCACCATGCGCCCAAAAAAATGGATCACTGCGTTTTATAAAGATATACTAAGCTCAAAACGCTAGAATAACAACTTTATTGAGTAGAATAAACATTAGCAACATCTAATACTTCGTTGCGAAACTATTTGCCTTGAAAACAGCAGCACAACGGCTAGGCATCCAATCCACAAGTTTAACAATGCACTCAACTGAGATTTTCTTCCATTCTGCTTCAAGTGCTTTCATCAGATCAGCTTTCCTCTTAAATTTTCTTCCTCCTAGTTGACGCTCCAACTGCTTCTAAAGATGCTCGATCGGGTTGATCGATCGGTGGCCGGAGCACATAACGAATCCTATCAGAAGAGAAGAAATTGAACTTTGACTCATCGCTTCATAGCACCTTAGACCGCAGCACACTTATTCCACTGATTCACAGATGGATAAACAAAGGTTCTATCATAATTGCAGATTGCTGGCGTGCGTATGATAATCTTGAAGAACTGGGCTGTGAATTGCTGAGAGTAAAACACATCGTCTCCTTCAAATCTGCAGAAAAAGTAGTCTACTAGAATGTTATCCACCGCACGTGCGACAGGTTTTTTTTATTGATTATGATAAGTTTCTTACGTATTACTTTCAATAGGCTGTCCATACAAATGGAATTGACGCAAGATGGAGACCTGTGAAAAGAATGATCTTTTGACAGCCGGGAAGTCGAACTAGACGTCATTTGCCAGGAAACTTAGCCGAATATCTCTTCATAAAACAATGTCGATTACAGAATCTGTAAATTTTTCAATTCAGGCATACTTCTAGTCTTATATTTTTATACTTAAAGATCCCTTTGTCTTTGCATGTTGCTAAATTCCAAATCTAGTTCCAATGAGTTTGAAGATACCTATTGGGGGCTAAATCATAGTTGAGTGGGAGGAGGGGGTTATCTAAATCATAGTTGAATGGGGGAGGTGGTTCTAAATCATAGTTGAATGGGGGAGGTGGTTCTAAATCATAGTTGAGTGGGTTGGGGGTGTATATCAAAATTTGACCAAAAAAAGTTGACCAACTATTCTTGAAGCGCCATGATCGTGCATTATACAAATAAAAGGCGGAGATCAGCAGTTTTTTCTTTCGCGAAAAAATTTTACATTTACATTTTACACTTTTATCAATGTGTTTATTGAATAAATATTAAATAATGTTTTAATGCTAAAAAAGACATTTTTGTAGTTTAAAGGTTGGATATATAAGTTCACTAAACATTTAAAAAGCCTTTATATAGCACAAAAGTATACAAGGAATGTATTGAGATGAAAAACATCCTCCGTATTTTTGGTGTTCACAATTTGAAGTGTTAAATCAAGCTGGGTGGAGCTTGCGAAAAAGTGCTGATTTATGTCGATTTATAGTGTGTCTTTACCTTTTTATTTGCTGTACTACTTGAAAGTTCAATGTGTAGCGTAGTGGAGCAAAAAAGGAACAAAAATATTGTCAGCTGCTTATCACAAACTAAGAGAAACAGCAGATTAAAAAATGTTCAATCTAATATCGTTTGCACCGTTTTTCGCTTGTCATCATTTTGTGACTGGCAGGAACTCTGATAACTCACTAATTTACGAAAAAACTGGTTTCACACTCAATTAAAATGTTTGGTTTCCATAACAGGGTTTTACACGAAAATGCTGTTATCTGCTGTTTTTGATAAGCAGTTGGCAATCGTTTTTGTTCTTTTTGTCCAATACACCACCAACAAACATCAAACATTGATTTCAGAAGCGGTACAACAAACAAAGGGTGAAAAACTAACTAAAATAGAATAGAGGTCACGTGAGTTTCACTCAGCTTTCTTTAGCAGTCAATTTTTTTTAATTTTGAATGCTTGAAATTGGGACAATCTCGATAAATCGAGATAAATAAAGTTACATAATAATTTTTTTAATAGAGAAAGTTTAATATCTATTTTAGCAAAACTCTCTAATTGTTGCCCGCCCAAAAGCACCCAAAAGCATTTTTTTTTCGATGTTTCAGCACTTCAATACTACGACTTGGGAATCCTGACTCAGAATTTTGCGCTGAACACAATGATGTTATCAGTTTTAGAATGTTTCCCATATAATTTTTCGCTAGAGCTCTTTGAAAGTTTGCAGTTTTTCATGCTTTTGTCTCGGCACGAAAATAATAAAAATGGTC
>JAMRYI010000449.1:0-133604 GCA_029231635.1 Ditylenchus weischeri | reverse complement strand
GTGATGAAAACCTGAATTTGAGATTTGGCAGACAGACTCGCACTCAGCAGCTGCTTTTCTGAACCCATTTGCTTTGACCAGTACTGCCCAACTATGAAAGACAAGTACGAGAAAATGATGTGTAAGCATTGTCGGCTTTATATGTCTAGTCAAACGGAAAAATGCACATGAAAAGGTTTGCCAAGAATTTGAAATGGATTTCATGGATTTCCAGGATCCTGAAGAAACCGTCATTGAAGACGAAGTAGATTTGGCTGAGGAAATGAGGCAAGTGCGAGCCCTTCAAGAAAACTATCAAGAATTAGAAATGGAAAACTTAAAATATGAGCCATAATAAAATATGGACTATATGTTTTAATCTTATTTTGCTATAAATACATTTATTTTTTATATAACGCGCAAAACAGATAAACAAATACACAAAAAAATAGGTCAAAATTTTCAAAACTGATTTAAACTATTCAAGAAAATTTTCTGTGAAATCTGACATTCCTGTCAGAAAAAGACCATTTCACCCCCTCTGTCAGATTTTGTCAGATTGGGCTGACCCCACCCCTGTCAGCGTGACATAATTTATGGACGTTCCCTAAGAGATTGTTTCAAAATTTCACCCTATCATTTTTTAGCTAATAGATTTAATGAAATTTAAATCATGGTTAACGAATCACTGAAAAAAACAAATCATATATACACATATATGTAATACTTTTTTAATACAACCAAACGTTTATTAGCTAGCACATTTTTGTTTTGTTTAACTATTACTTTTCACGTAAAATATATATTTTGCCATCTAGTTTTTTTTTTACCTACCTTCTACCTTAACTTTACCTCTACCCCTACCTGCAGCTAAAGGTAGAGGTAAAAGTATAGGTAAAGGTAAAAGTAAAACTTATTGCTAAAGGTAAAGGTAAAAGCTAGAGGAAAAGGTAAAGGTAAAGCTTATTTCTACCGCCCTGGGGCGGTAGTGATAAAGAATACCCTTACCTCTACCTTTTGCCCCTACCTTTACCTTTACCCTTATTCGAATTTATTCGAATCTTCAACAATGAACAGCACTATTCACCCCCCAAAATAACGACTGACAATTGAGTTTCTCATGTTCGATCCAGTATTCATTCTTTCCACGGCATACCGCTCCTCCTGTGGCTGGTCATCGGTCATCTCCTCGTCATTCTCATCGGACACTCCTCGCAGACGGCAGATGTTATGAAGAACAGCAGTGGTGATGATGAATTGAGGCACACGCTCCAAGGAAATCCGCAGTTCCCCATGCAACGAATGGAATCGACGCTTTCAACGACCAATCACCTGCTCCACCAGCACACGTGTTCGACAGAGGGAAAAAATTGTATCTGTAAACCAATGTTCAAAACTGTCCACAAGCAAGAAAACGCAAAAAGTCCAAACATTTTTGAGCAGGAGTTGACGGCGAAGCAAATGTAGTCATCAACCATGGTCGAAGCGCATACCCGCTGTCCCCAAGAATAAGCCCTCGAAGTTGACCTGTTTCGTATCCATCTCAGACGTTGGAGTTGCGCATAATGCAGGCGTCATGAGTTGATCCGGGCCACTTTGCAGCGTGAATATTGTGAATATTCCTCTGTAGTCGACGATCACCTTAATCAGCCTTGACTTCAAGGAAAAAAGAAAACAGGTAAGATAGAGATAGATCCTACTTGGACATTGACGGAGTGGATTTTTTTTCGGTTGACAGAGTCGCTCTCAATTAGGAGAGGAGGGGCAGATTCACTAAGCGAGAAAATCTCAACAAAGAGCACACAGCAGTGTGAAAAATGGACGTTAAAATCGTGTTCGGCGACAAAAAAATTGCCTTACAAATGATTCACAAGACAAAAATTTTTAAAATCGAGATGAGGGTAAAATTAAAAAAATTTACAGTGTGGTTCAAATAGAGAGTGTGGTTTTATTGGAGAGAATACGGTATTCAGTTCGTTATGACACTAATTATAACTGATAATAGTACATTAGGCTGGCGTTGAGTTAAATAAACAATGCTAGAATAAAATATTTTGCCAATGTTTGATTGCGCGAATTCTTTGCTGCCATATGTCTGCAAGCGGTACGTGTCAATTCGCCTCATGTTACTATTTTTGGGCAAGATTCATTCAGGGACTCTTATTTGGGTCTCATATTTAGGCTCCACTCATTTAAGTCCAAATTAATGAGTACAGAATTCGAAAATAGTGGATGAATGAATTATATTATTTGACGGATACCTGTTTTTCAAAAATCATCCTTCAAAAATCTTTTGGTTTTCGCAAAGCTGATTTTTGAAAAAAAAATGTTTTGAGAAAAAGAACTGAAGGGTTTGGTTTTTAAAACGACTCCTGAAAATTTGGGATGATCCAGCATGATCTAATCCGGTCATAAATTTCCGCATGATCTGATACACGAATCAGATCACGGCAGGCTGACCAGGTTTTCTAGGCTGTTGCAAATAATGACATAATTTTTTTATTTTTTTTCCGGATTTTTTAAAATGTACAATAGCAAATCTATTCGATAGCAAAATATCAAATCTATTCAACTTCTATAAAATCTCTATAAAACTTCTCTAAAAATTTTATAGAGATTTTATCAAGTTTATAGAGATTTGATAGAAGTTCAATAAATTTGAATCTCATTTGAATTTTTACAAAGATTTTAACTTTTTAACAGGTTTTCCTAACCCTGGTTTAAACACTTATTTCTTTGCATGTTTGGCGTCATTCAATTTCTCATCCTTTCAGCTTTCGAATAAAAAAAGAGCTCGTCAAAGTATTTTGAAAAGTTATGGTGAAAATTCATTCATGCGTTTATGCTGAGTCACCAAATGCTTTCTGATTTGCTATTATTATTTCTGTTTACAAAAAAACTTGGTATAGTAACACTTGTCAACACTTTTTGCCAAAAACACCCAATACAGTGATACTCCACTATATTGACGCCCCAATTCTGGATCCGTAAGGTTACATTATAGCAAAGTTTTACTGCAGCTGTTTTGTTGAGCACCGAACCTTTTTGTTTTCCAGTAGTAACATGTTGGTCGAGCAGTAAAAACGTTAGTATCTAACAGCAGCTTGAGTATATATCAAAGTAGACTGTTTTTTCGGCTTTTTATTTTAATGTTAAAAGTATTTATTGTCCAAGATTTTAGTTTCACACAAGAACAAGTAGCATTTGTTTTCTTATTGCCAAATATCCACTGGAGCATTGTTTTGAGTGGTAAAGCCACACAAATTGACATTACGACGAAAGCGCATGAAGCCAGACTCTCCCCAGCCAGTTCCCCACTGATTTTTGGTGGTCCAATAAGGCACATTAGAGCTGCTGACCCCATAGCCAATAGCCAGCATAAAGTGATTAACACCAGGGCAAGTGCTTGAACTGTAGATTCCACTTACATAGTATTGAAGTCAGATCCTATTCCAAAGCCTAAATAATACAGCTTGACTTTTTAATAAACATTTTTTGATACCGTATTTTCTCTAATTAACGCCCCCCCCCTGATTCAAAATCGTGTTTTTGGCATTGTGTTTTTATCCCACTTTTTGACCATTTATCTCAGGCAAGTTACCATCCATTTTGTAGCTCATCTTTCTAGCTACAAAATGAGTGGTAACTTGTCTGAGAGAAGTGATCAAAAAGTGGGCTAAAAACACAATGCTAAAAACACGATTTTGAATCAGGGCGTTAATTAGAGAAAATACGGTAATTTTCATTCTCAAATAACCTCCTTTCCATGAAAATTGACCTTTTTCCGTAAAAAACTAGCTAAATGCAAGTTAACCTCTTAAAACCGACACACCCTGATATAAAATCGTGTTTCTGGCATATTGTTGTTTTAAAACTTTATGTATGACCTTCAGGCAAGTTTCCTCTTGAAGTGTAGCCAGTGAGATGAGCTATGAATTGAGAGGTATCTTTTCTGGCAAGTTTTTCTGCAAGTTTGGTGTCAAATGAAAGATCCCAGCTTCAGATTACAGTCAAGTTTGTATATAAGGTATCCCTCTTAAGTTCCTAGGTTCGGACGATTTTTTTAGTTCGGTTTTTGAACATTTTTGCCGAAACTGATTTGTCAGTCCAGTCCAAAAAAGAGCAAGAATTCTGATTTTGCCGATCGTTTTTTAAAAACTCAACAATTTGCCGTGAAGACCCAATGGTCTCGATATAACGTAACTCTTTTGAAAATAGGAGTAGGTTATATTGGGCCGCGCGGGTCTTTACGGCGATATTGTTAAGTTTTAAAAAACGATCATCAAAATTGGAATCCTTGCTATTTTCGGACTGGACTGACAAATCAATTTCGGCAAAACCAAAAAAAGCTAAACTAAAAAAAATGTCCGACCCTAGGTGGGAACGAACTTGAGTGGGTACGTTTTATCGAAAATTGACTGTATTGCAGTAGGTTTAGATTTAATCAATTTTCGATAACAATTGGCCATTTCTGAACACGTTTTTCAAAATGATATTAAAGTGTTGGCTCTATATGTGTTCATGCCGACGCCGGAAAAAATATGCCTTGGTCCCCCCTGTTAATTTTTTTTTGCAAAAATCAGTTTTTGCCTTGGTCCACCAAGCTGATTTTTTTCAAAAAATTTTTTTTTATTAATTTTTGATTAAATATTGGCATATTAGCATAATATTGGCATGCTAATATCATGCTAATTAGCAAATATCATGAATATCTAATATCATGCTAATATTGGCATATTAGCATGAACACATATAGAGCCAAAGTGTTTCTTTGCTCTTTCACTAATTTCAAAATGCTATTTTCCAAAGAGCTAACCGTGAGCAAAAGGATGATAAGTTGACAAATACCAAGTCAGGTAGCTTTCAGTTTGCCCACTCAGATCATGGTATCCAGTAATATAGACCTTGCTGCCACTATATGAATAGCATGTGCCTTTAGCACCAGTGTACGGAGCTGCCGTTTCATAGTGCACACCATAGTTGTGGACATAGTTAAGAGCTGAAGTAGTATATCCCCAACTGCATCCATAGCTTTGAGAGTCGCAGTTCAAAAGTTCCTGCTCTGATAGATTTATCACAGCACCATTTTTGATAGTGTACAGTGATTCCACTGCAGCCACTGTTGCGAATGACCAACAAGAACCACAAGATCCTAACAATATCGAGCTTTTAACTTCAATACCAATGTTTTTTTTATAATATGATACACAGTAGACTACATAGTTTTTGTTTAAAAACTGTACCTTGATTTTTGATATATGTAACTGCACCATAAGTACGCCAATCAAAATTAGCAGGCACACTTTGTCTTTCTGTAAATTCGATAAATTTTATACGAAGAATACAAAATTTTTCGTGAATTTTTCAAAGCCACAGAATGCCCATAACGCATCTGAAACAATTATGATCAGAAGAAGTTTTGCTACTTTTAATTTGCAAACCTGTTTAAATTCTTGCGGCGTCAAATGAGCAAGTTTATTTATTCCATAAACCACGTCTTCGCCACCAACTTTGCGTTCGTTTAGACCTTTAATTATATCCAAATTACTTGAAAATACATTTAGTCTGTAAGCTCGTTCAGTGGCGTCTTTGAACTTGATTTCAAACCTGCAAATAAAAATTTGATAAAATATTTCTATTTTCAATTTTTATGAGCAGAATTTTTTTTTCAATGTATAAAAATAATAATTATGTTTTCAACGTGATAAATACTGTTTTTATTATTTTATTTTTATTATCATTTTGGCCCTATACGACAATAGGTCCCATTTTTCGCCTTGGTCCCCTGATTTCGCTGATTTTTATTTTCGAATCTATTTTTGCTTATTTTTATTTCTTATGAATTTTTTTATTTCTATTTTTATTTCTTTTGATCATATGAAACATAAGATCAAGCGCCTCTATGGAACCAGTGATAATTTGCTCGCCTCGTACATTGCTGAAGCCGTTTTTCGTCAGAACTGTCGTGCAAGAAATCAGAATTATTTTAGAAAATTTGTGGAACAACTCGTGAAAATTTATGAATGTTAATGTGTCGCCGAAAGAAGAAAATAAAATTGGTTAAAATAGAAGCAAAAATTAAAAAAAAATCAACAGGGGGGATTAAAGCAAAAAATGGGACCTATTGTCGTATAGGGCCAACATTTTGTACGTACTCAAAATAAATAATATTCTTACAGAACTTAAATTTATCAGCTAAAATTAAAACTAAACACTTAATTAGCATATAACGTCTGTTAATTCCCCTCCTCAAAATTGACTAAATGTAACTATTTTAAAATGCCTCGAAAGCTTACAAAAAGAAAAAAAAATAGTGAAGTAGCTCAAAATCTTCTATAAAGCGTCATTCGATCAATGTTAAAAGATCTCTTTTGAAAAGCTGGGATGCCAGTTGAGGAAACTTAAATTCCTATGAAGACTGTAGACTATAGAAACATCAAGAACTCGAAAGAGCGAGGAATGTGCAGTCCGGCAAGCGACATCGAGCTGAAATCAATCTTCAATGGGCACATCAGCGGCGTGCATAGAGGACTGGTCAATGAACTAACTATTTGATAAAAAAAACATTCGGTCAAATAAGGGTTTGCTCAAATAACATATTTGATCAAAGTCTTGTTTGAATTTTAAATTGTTTGGCCAATCGTATATTTGGTCCCATACCTGTTTTACAAAAGACCATTTAGTCTAAGTACTCTTTTGGTCGAAAGTCAACGAATAAGAGTTCATTATGTATTTCAATGCTGTTTGCTGTTTTTTCGCACAGCCCTCTGTCGGACATGCTGACATAACACAACCTGGGACAAAACTTTCAGATACATTTTTTGTCCTATTCTACCAGTCATGCTAGACCACACTTCTTTATGATTATTTACTTATCAAGTGATTACATAATCACGTCAAAATTCCAGAATGGACATAATCAACAACTATGCCCAGAAAAAATTAACAGTCTTCTAGCGGGGTGAATAATGCGTGCTCAGATAAATATTGCAGAATGGAATTTTTGTTGTAGGTCAATGCCATTTCTTTTCTTCTGGCACTCTGCTTCTTGTCGCTGCTGGAGACTGTATTCCTTTTTATTTGTCCCAACTACTTCCAAAACTTTGGCTTCTTGCCATCCTCCGTTTTGATTGATCCTTGAAGAGATCGATGCCAGGCCTCGAGCGAATTCGTTGTCTTTGCTTTGTTAGCCACGACCAAATGATAGCAATTCCACAACTCTTTTGGAAAGAGTGATCGTCCTCGCCTGCCCGTATTCAAATCAACTAAGCCAATCCAAGTCTGAAAGAATATAAATTACGATATATTTCGAACAAAAAAACTCAACTCTTTCGGAGTAGTCAATAAATTCTAACTGTTTCAATCGTAACGGAAATTGACCTTGAGTATCATCCATAATTGCTTGGAAACCATCTTCTACATCGTCGATCGGAACATACGCCAAGCACTTCAGCTTCTTAAGAACATGGTTGAAGGGTCCGCCAGTCCTGTAAAGCTTTAGAAGACCAATTTTTTTGAGCTGAGCTTGAGAAGAACGTAAAAGCACAAGTTCAACCCCCCCTCGAAAATTTTTTTGTACTTTTAAATAAAAGTATCCATTTTCAGGTGAAAATTTTTATTTTGAGGCACCCCAGTAGGCGAAAATTCCTCAACAAATTGAATCATGAAGCAGAATTTGAAAAAAAATATGGGATGCACTTGGGATACTGTCTGAGAAGAAGACACTGTGCAAAGTGGAAAAAACAACCATGCATTGCGACCACTGAAAATAAAGGAGTAAAAGCGGAGTTAACGCAAGAATAAAACTTACACGAATAAACGCAAGAAAAACCCCCGATGAGAGAAATTTCATAGTCCATGTGAGCATGTCCGACATCTGCGTCTGGCAGAATTCTTCTGATAGCAGAAAACAGCTGACTATACGTCCCCTCTCGACTTTTTCGGTAGCAGTGCATGAAGACAAGGCACGAAAGTTTCACCCACTCTGGCATGGACTTACCACCCTTTCAGAACGAGCCTGAATGTTCATCTAATCCGGGCTAGGAGCTTATATTCAAACTGTCGTCGAGTTTCTGAAATGGTTTGACATGCAGATGCTAAGTAAAACAATTGGTTTGTGTACCTTCTGATGGTAATAGACGCAACGAACAATACTGAGCTGATCGACATTTGCAGCGGCTTCATTCGAAGAATCTAGGGTAACTTCTGTAAAAAATTTCCGAGCTTTTCCCTAAATATAACCCGTATAAATGATCAAATCAGAAAGACACACACTGCGTTCTGTCTAGCTAGTTGAGCTGTGCAAAGGTATATCTTTCTTTTTTCTTGATCAAACGCCTCTGTTACGTGATTGTGCTCTCGAATACTGATCCCAACGCACCGCCTTTTGTTATATGTTTCTAGAACCATTTTGCATCCGAGCCTCTATTTGCTGCAACGCCAGTGGGATATTTCATCAGAAGTCACCTGATAAAAACATAAGTAACAACAGCAAAAAAAAGAAGAGCAATATTTAGGGCTAGACCAAATGTTCTTTCACCAAATATACGATTGGCCAAACAATTTAAAATTCAAACAATACTTTGATCAAATATGTTATTTGAGCAAACCATCATTTGACCAAATCTCTTTTTTTATCAAATAGTTCATTGACCATTCCTCTAATTTACCTTTTATAGGCACGCCACATCAGCGCGTTGCACAGGTAATTTCAAGTCCAAGTAGGAAAAAGGAGACTAGGTCAATTGAAAAAGAATTATTTTGAAATACAAATTGGTCACCTTGCAAAGGGCAATAAGTACAGTCGAATCTTGATAACCAGGTACGGCAGGAGTTCTTTATATCGCATGTTCCCCAAAGCGTGTTTTGACCACTATTTTGAGCTTCTCTCGTCTTTATTTTGGTAGAAAAAATGTTTTAAGGGCGCGGCCGATCATTTTTGAAAAAAAAATTTTTGACCAAAATTTGACTTTTTGCCTTGGTCCTCCAAGGTAATTCACCCCAGAAGGGTACGTGGATGACCAGAAAGTGGTTAGTTTTATGCTATTCTACTACGTTTTGGTCATTGGAGCCTTGGTAGGTAGGTAAGTATCTTTAACACTCTAGCCCCCTGCGCCCCGAAGGGGCTTGGGGGCTTGGAGTTGAGACGCGCACACCAACATACCTTAGACACAAATCACTTGAAAGTGACTCTGGATGCATGAAAAAAAGCATGCATACCAGAGTTTCTTTATGCGGTAGGCCCCAGTAAAAAAACTATTTTCAAATTCCATCTTTCTGAGGTATATGGGTACCTTTTCAGGTTGGTTTACCTTGTGGGATTAAGGCAAAAAGTCAAATTTTAGTCAAAATTTTTTTCAAAATGTTCGGCCGTGCTCTAAAAACATGTTTTCTGCGCAAATAAAGACCAGAGAAGCTCAAAAAGTAGTCAAAACACGTTTTGCGGAACATGCGATATAAAGAACTTTAGCCCCAGGCACCTCTGGGGGCCGTCCTCAAAATGCAGGGTAATCGAGGTTCGACTGTAATGAAGTCTAACTGGCACGTGCACTACTTAGAAAATGCACGGGTTAAGTCGGAAGTTGTCGGTTACTCGGTCGTTGGTTTGATTCAAACACAAGGTATATTTTTTTGTAAAATAACAAATTCTTATTACAAAAATTAATTTAATTTACCTGGTCTTTGCTTTTTTCAAATTTAAAATTACAAATTTAACGGGCTGGTGTGTCCCTTTATGACACCCAAGTACGGCGGCAGCGCGGTAGCAAAACAATTTAACAAAGGCAAAAATGAACTTAAATATTGGATTAGGTGATATTTTGTACTATTTGGTCAATTTCGGAAAAACTGTTGATTAGAAAAAATACAGTACTACATTTTGTTACGTTAGATTTAAAGTTCAAAAAATACACAAAGAGTCACCGTTGATGCAAACACTAATTCCCAAATTTTAGATTGGCGAGGAACAGCTTTTTTCTCCTTTAGGGAATCACACTTACATGTCCACAAAGTCGTCGAATTTAATAGCAACTTCTAGAGGCACTACATCTGCGGCTTTTCCAGTCACATTTTTTGCATTGGCACAACTAATAGCATCAGCCTGAGTCAAGGAAAACAAAAAAATGAAGACCAGAGCCCAATTGAGCAAACCACTCATTATTGTGAAAACAAAATAAAGGACAATTTTTATTTAACAACACTTTTTTTGCGTTGGTTTTATACCCAAAGTAGTGAACATTTTAAAATCTTTTTTCTTACACACTAACCAAAACAAGATTATAGTTAAAAAACGTGGAAAATTAATAATTTTTCTTTTTTACGTATTGTTTGTTTTGGTCATGTTTTTTAGTTTGATTGATCCGAACCATCTAATTATGCATAGATGCACTCAAAAGTTCATACTTACTATTATTGTGTGTTTTTAAATTTTGTTCCTAAAGTTCAAATTTTATGCAAATTTAAATATTTGAATGAGGCTATAGAAAAAAGGGTAGTGGGAGGTTTCGCCAAAATTCCGGTTACAATTTTTTTTTGAATTCCCGCCTATAATTTTATTTACATTTCAAGATAACATAATGTATTTTTCTTTTGCATGTTACTTTATGCGTTTTATTTAATCCATCATCAGCATAACGAACACAACTTTTAATAAAAAAAACTTTGCTACAGACTTTTAAACAGGCTGTACAAGCTTTCGTAACAAGACAATTTCGTAACAGCGAATTTTCGCTGTTACGAAAATGCTTGTTACGAAAATGTTCGTTACGAAAGTTCGCTGTTATGAAAATTCGCTGTTACGAAATTGTCTCGTTACGAAAGCTTGTAGAGCCTTTAAACACAGGATCATGCTAGAGAAAAAAATTATCGTCAACAAGCGATGCGGTGCAGCCAACCAACGACATCCTCATTTGTCCCCGCAAAAATTTCAGTCATAACTGCCTGAAACATATACGTGACTTTGAGAAATGACGGAACACAAACAAAATCCGTGAACTTTTTAACCAAAACTGATAAAAGAAAACGTTTCATTATCAAAATTAAAGGCGGGAATTCAAAAAAATTGTAACTGGAATTTTGGCGAAATGTTTCGCAAATTTTCCGGAACCGGAATTTTGGCGAAACGACCATGCACCGAAAAAAGTGCTAAAATTTTATGAAGCTTATAAATCTTTAAAATAATAACAGCCAACAATTAGCTAAAACCAGTCTCTTCTTTTAAAATAAATATGAAATCAGTAACGAATTTATAAAAAAATATTTATTTATATTTATATTTATTTTTATTTTGAGAGAATAGATTGACAGCAGAATATTTACGCCATTTATCTGGCAACGCATAGTTTGCCTAAGTTTTTCTAAGGAAATTTACAATCAAACAATATGTTTTGCTTGCGACTCTACCATGTTGTGTGTAAGTACGCCATAAAATTTATATCGATCCTCTTTCTTTTGGGATTTTTTCGCAAAGTTCTGGGTCTTTTTAATCAAACGTAGCTCATTCGGAAACTAACGGGTGTAACATAGGTTCGCGGCAGATTTTTAGATTCTTATCTTTCATCATTTTTGGATCATATCTCATATCTGTTAATAACATTTTGTAGACCTGAATCTCCTCTTTTGAATGGTATATCATTTGTTCAAAAAAGAATATCTAAGATGGCTGAATTACGCGCGGGAATCGTGAGACTCTTTCAGCAAGGTTACAAAGTGATGGGAATTGCTCGAATGATGAATTGTGCCCATCAAACTGTCTCAGCGGTCATCAAACGGACAGCACTGAAGACAGACCAAGAAGTGGGCCTCTAGTGGCTGCATCAAGCCAGAACATTCAGCTGATTGGCAACAGAATTTGCTATCGCAACGACCATGAGGAAGGCCACACCCACCCAATCTAAAGCATTTACAGAAATTTCCCTCACATTGAATGACTTCAAGTTAAAAGTGCTCTTGTTTTTGCCCCAACAAAGGCTCATTTTCAAAAAATCTCAGAATAATCCTTCTATGAATTGAATCCAGCCAAATATTAGCATTAAAAGAGGTATGTCTTTGTGAGATAAATAGAGACTTGAGCATTGTCTTGCGAACTGCATATCTAGCCGGAAATCTTTCCAGCTTTCTATTTATATCAACATCAAGACCAGATGCATGAAAAAGGATGCATACCAAAGTTTCTTTATGCGGCAGGCCCCAGATACAAAACCACATTCAAATCCCGTCTTTTAAGGCAGTTTAGAGTATCCACGTACCCTTTTCTGGTATATTGACGTGGGGGACCAAGGCAAAAAATCAAATTTTGGCAAAAAAAAAATTTTGCTGAAAAGTGTCGACCGCCACCTAAAAACATGTTTTTTGTACGTTTTGGGTGCTGAAATGTTCAAAAAAATCATTCTGGCTGGTTTTGAGAAGATGCTGTATAGTTTACTTTAGCCTTTATTTCTGCTCTTCACAGCATTCACTTATACAGAATGATTACAAATAGCTAGATGCGGTTAATGATTACAAATGGCTGTTAGCCTTATTCCTCACATGAATATGATTAAAAATAGCTGTTTTCCTTTTATGTATATGCAGAGTAGTGCAACGTTTTGGTGCCTTTTATTTTAACCCATGACTTTGGCTGAAGACATCATTTTTTTGCCTTTGTTACAAATGTCTGTTACAAAACTCTGTTGAAATTTTTTTTCAAATCATTGATAGTTGTAAGACAATTTGACATTAGGGTGTTTTGGGGAAAATCACTAAAAGAGGGAGGCAATCTTTGAAAGGCAATTTTGAAAATTTCATAAATCAAAATTTTTTTTATGTTTTTCCTTCACTTGCTTCGGCTCTTTGACTCAATTTACCAGAGAATTATAAAAACCCATGATACATGATAGTTACACCATCATCAGGAATAGAGTTAGAAAATCCAATGTGTACGGTAGTTCTACCACTTTTTAACAAGTCAAATGCTTGTTCATCTGTCATTGAGCTGGTGATATTGAAAACAAAAAATACCTTACCAGAGTTGAACATTTCTACATAAATCCTATTGCTTTGAACGAATTAGCAAATCCTAATGGATGGTGAAGGTCATGGAATGGTCTCAATGTTTTCCCATTTTCAAAGTTGTATGGAGTTGCAGGACGGTTTATTTCTAAAGCATTTACAGAAATTTCCCTGACATTAAAGGACCCTGTCTCTTCCTTATCATGGCAATTTCATATGTTTGAATGCGCGCGGGACCACATAGATTTTGTCAATAATGTTTTCGAATTAATTTTTTTTGTTTTCATTTTGAATTTTAAACGCTATATTGTGATTGATATAAGTCTCGTTGTCACAGTGATAAATGTGGAGCAGTGAAAGTCTCATTACTTGTCCGATCTGGCATTGTCAAGCAACGTTGGGCTCGACTAGTCAATGGTTCTAAGTTTTGAACAAATTTACAAATTTATTTTCTAAACAATAAAAGCAATCAAAAAACAATTCGAAAATATTATTGACAAAATGCGTGTGGTCCCGCGCGCATTCAAATCTTTGAAATTTTCATGATAAGGAAGAGACAGGGTCCTTTAAATGACTTGAAGTTAAAAGTGCTTATGTTTTTTGCCCCAACAAAGGCCTCATTTTCAAAAAATCTCAGAATTATCCTTCTACGAATTTAATCTATCTACGTGGAGTAGGGATTCATCACTGCAACCAAATTTTTTTGGGGTTTCACCGGTGCGCCGAAGCCCTTGACAAATTTTCCTATTGACGCTGCACTAATATTGATTAACCCTGTATTATCAACCATTTTATTCAGTCAATTAACGATGCTGAAACTGCTTCCTACCACTCTTTTAAGTATTATATTAGCATCATCTTGTTTGGTAATCACAAGTAGCTCTTTGCAACACTACTTTTCAGTATCTCAAGGTAATTTTCTGTTACAAATTTTTGTTATTTTTGGGCTAGGTGAGGGAACGGTGAGACTGGACTTAAAGTTACATTCCAATCAGCCAAAAATCACACAATTTAGAGGTCAATCTCGAGATTTTTGGGTAAAATCCAAAAAGCGGAATCGGTAGAACCTGTGGGAGTTGAGAAAACACAAAAAAATAGCTTTGCGAAATAAGTTCTCTAGTCTGAGATATAAGTCCTCAAAGTAGAGACTGTCGGCCTTTTAGTGAATACGGTAGTCGACATGTTGTACGACTAAAATGACTAGATAGGTGACACAATCAGTGTATATATGCCATAGAGCTGTGCTTTTTTAGGTTCTCAGCAAAAATGACAATTTAGTATCTTTATATCGAAGGTGATGTTATATAGAGGTGGCGTTATATAGAAGGTCTGCTTTGCTTTGAAAGGGGGTGTTGGATGGCTCGTTAGTTCTATAGTATAGCCATTTTTTATCATGGATGTCAAAAGCGATAAAAAATTTTACCGCTTTTTTATCGCTTTCTATCGCTTTTATAAATCTCACTTTGAGACGTCTTCCTGGTCTTATTTCTCAAAAATTTCAAGGTAAATAACTTTTCTTGGCAAATATTTTACATCTTACGCATACTCCTTACTTATACTCGCTCTTTTTGAAGTTGAAATCATGTTGATTGTAAATATACAGTCACAACGGTCACGTTTTGCTTTGGCTTCTGATGTCGTACAGTCATCCATAAATAACACACCACTCTTTGGACCAAGTTTTGGATGACGTTTTATCAGGATGACGTGTTATCTGAGTGTAAATTCTTTTACTTTTTCTTTTATACAACCAAACCAGGGCTTTCAAGGTGAGGGATTATTATGGTTTGGGCCCCATCTTGGTAATTTGGGACCTATCCTGGTGGTTGGAGGTTATCCATGTAGTTGGGGCCCCATCTTGGTGATTGGGGTACTTTCCTGGTGGTTCGAGAACCATCCTGGTTATTCGGGCACCATTCTGGTGTTTGTGGGTTATGCACGCGGTTAAGGACACATCCTGGTGGGTCAGTTACTTTCCTGGGGGTTTGGGCCCCATCTTGGTGATTCGGGCCCTATCCTGGTGGTTGGAGGTTATCCATGTAGTTCGGGCACCATTTCGGTGATTCGGGCCCTATCCTAGTTATTGTAGGTTATCCATGTGGTTCAGGCCCCATCCTGGTGGTTGGGGGTATTTTACCTGGCTACCTACCCTACCTACCTGCTACCTACCTGGCCACCTACCTTCTATCCACCCTACCTGGCCTCCTACCTATGTGACCATATAAGCGAATATAAGATTTTACTATAAGGGCTAAGAGAACTTGCGGTTTTGCCAAAAAATTTGGCGCCAAGTCAAAAAAAATTCACTCAATTTTTTATTTATAGATTTTCCCATAAAACCCCCAATTATCAGCTTTAAAGGCTAAAATTCCAACTTTTTTTCTCAGCAAACCCCAGATCTAAATTACAAAGGTCCTCCGCCGTTAAAAGGGCTTTCAAATGAGTATAAACTCACCTAATAAAATATATCTAAACCAAAACAATTTTATTCCAAAAGGTGGAATTTGAACATAGTTTTGTTAAATTGGACCTACCGCATAAAAAACTCTAGTACGCATCCTTTTTCTTGCATCCAGAGTCACTTTCGAGTGATTTGTGTCTAAGGTATGTGGGTATGCGCATCAAACCCCAAGCCACCAAGCCTCCTGCGGTCCCTAAGGGGGCGCAGGGTGCTTGAGAGTTTGGGATCATTCCGAGCAAGACTCATGATCAAAAATGCATATAGAGTATATTTTGCATAGGTCCCCTAGGCAAAAAGTCAAAATTACCAAAATTGCTTTCCGACAAAATTTTTTGCGTTTTTTTATCGTTTTTGCGGTCTAAAATTGCATTGGGCACACTTGAAACCCGATTTTAGGCCGACTTAGTAAAGTGTAGTTCTGCCCAATTTTTAAAATAATTAAAGCCATTACATAAGTTGTTTACATGATTAATTTAATTAAGAAATTTTAGTTGATAAACTCGAATTTATTTATTATGAAGAAAAGCAAAATAAGCAGAAGCGAATAAAAAAGTTTATAGGAATTTCTGAAAATATGCTAGCAATGGATTTCAAAACCTACATTATTGAATGTTTTCCTGAGCTTGATTATATGAATGAGGTACACCACTTTTCTAAATATTTTTGTGGTACAGTCAACCCTCGATTTAGCGTCACCCCTGGGGACCGACCTTAGGGTGACGTTAAATCGAGGGTAACGTTTAATCAAAACAAAAGATCTGTAGGGCGACGTTAAATCGAGGGTTTATTGGTCTAGAACATTTAATCAAACGAACATTTTATTAGTGTGCCAGCATAACATAACAACCGAATCCCTTAATCAAAGTTTAATGGTTAGATGAAAAGTTACTGCTTGCTTTTTTCTGCCCACTTCATAGAGATAGTCATCAGAGCATCGCTGATAAGGAGAATTGAATGATCAGCAGAGCTTTCTTCCAAATTGCAAAAGGGCGCTGAGCTTCTTAACGACTGATTGAAGATTACTCTACCTCTACTTCTTTTACTTTCAGGGTTTCACCGTCACTGATTGACCCAGCGTCATCCACATTGGTAGACGATACATCTCCGATAATTTCAGACAGCGTAAGGTTACCACCTATGAAAAATATACATGCTATATGATTTAAATGCACTCTGCTTAAATAACATACATGTTCTCACCAAATCATCAGCGTTCAATAAATCGCTCATAGTAGCTCCAGCATCAATCGTAGCCATTGCCTCCAGATCAAGCCAGGCATTAAGCATTTTTTCCATTGCGTCATCCAATGCAGCAGTGTGTTCCTCTTGTTCTCGGCCAGCGCCTGGTCTTCTGTCAAACTCCTAAATACATTATTTTAGTCAGATGGTGACATCTAATTTTGTAACACTTGCATTGTGGTTAAACTTTGCATGACGGAAGCAATTCTTGATTTCTTGATCTCCTAATTCTTGATCTCCTGTGACTCGATCCCAAGCTCGGCGAAGCAGATGTAGCGCTGTCAGTAGATTTAGCATATAGTCTTTCTGTGCCTCTATTTCAGGAATTCGCCAGCGCAGAACAAGTTTCCTATAGTGCACTTCCAGATTTTGTTTAACGCCCTGATCCATCGGCTGAAATAAACTGCGCAATGGGAAAAAATTGCAAAAAAAAACAAATAAACTGTGAGACTGTAGTGGTGTTCGGAGGAAAAAACATTATCTTATATAGTAGCCGATAGGCGCCTGTAGTCCCTTGTTTTGAGTTATTCAGCTTGACGTTTTTCGGATAGGCGCTGCAATTGTCTAGATAGAGCAGAATTTTTCAGTTGTCTTTTTTGAGTTTTCGGTCCCACTTCTTCAACTGTTCTTCGAAAATTAATGCTAAAGAGCAGCCGAAAATTATTTTATCTGAAGCTAATCATTTACCCGTCATCCATGATTTTCGATTCGCTTCGTAATCCACTGGCGCCTTTTTGTTTTTAAAGCAGTGTGGATTAGCTGATTTTCCAATTACCAACAGCGGAAGTTTTTCAGTGCCAAACATATTAGACATCTTTGAAGCGAATACCATGTCGATCTTTAAAATTTTCTAGCCATCCTTTGCTTGCCTCAAATTCGACTATTCCAAGCTGATCTTCGATCACGAGCGCCTTTTCCTTAAACAAAGAGACAAATTAACACGATTAAGGAATAAATCTATTCACTTTCAAGAGATCTCCACTTATTGGGATATTTTGACTTCTAGCTTACTTGTGCCAAACAACGAGAGCTTCCTCCAACTGATCATGTTTTCCTGACTTAAGATGATTCCTCTTTGCACTGCTGCCACCGTCGATTGCTGTGAATACTGCATTTTTCTCAAAGTTCTTGGAAGATCAATTTTTTTCGCTAAAGCTGATTGATTGCTGTTTTTCATAGACTCTTCGATTATAGCTTTCTTCTTTTCCAGAGAAATGAATGAACTCAATTAAACCCTACGCCACCCATTAGATTAGTTTTCGAAAAGTTTTCGACAAAAGCTTGTCCCGGAAAAATCAAATTTTGATTTCGCGCGTCATTTTTTCATTGGAAACGCTCTACTTTCTTCATCGCACACTTTTTTTAGTATTACTTATTTTGCTTTTGTGTTTTTTCAAGTTTCTTCTGATCTGACTATTTATGTACGGGTTGCAAAATTTTTCATAAATGAGAATTGGCACTGAATTAATTGCTGGGTTTGAAAATCGAAATTTTGACTACACAATTTACGATTTGAAACCCATCGGTTAATTAATAAATGATGCCTCCTTTTTTTTTTACAAGGACCATTCAATTAGTGCCGTTGATTCTGCCAGACAGCTGAGGCAGGTTTATGGGGAGCAGGCACCAGGATCTTCTTTCTGTAGCAAATGGTTTAAGCTGTTTCGTGAAGGTAAAAAAGGAGTAGACGATCTGGAAGATGAGCCAAGAACTGGGCGCCCAAGCGACTTCGACGACAACAAACTGGTTGCCTTAGTAGAGGAAGATCCAAAACTCACGATCCGTGAACTGGCTCCAATGCTCAACTGTGCTCACAATACCGTCCTCAGGCATCTACATTCTCTCGGAAAGGTAAGCAAACTCAGTCAATGGGTTCCACACCGCCTTACTGAAAAGAATAAAAAAGACCGTATGGTGATTGCACAACAACTATTAAATTGCTTATACGAGGGTGACATAACGCTGGACGAAATAGTTACATCTGATGAAAAATGGGTTCTGGACCGTCTTGGCACATCCTACTTACTCACCAGACTTGGCGCCAACAGACTATAAACTCTTTCGATCACTGCAAAACGCTTTGAGGGAAAAGGTGTTCAAAACAGTGGAGGAAATTCGAGTGTTCATCAAAGATTTCTTCGCATCAAAGCCATCAGGTTTCTTTGTCCGTGCTTTCACTGAATTAGGCCATCGATGGGAAGAAGTTGTCGAATACGAAGGCGATTACCTACCAGAATAAATGTTTTGCATTGCCTATAGCTGTTGGGTCTACATAAATATCACTCGTTCTAAGTTAAAATTCATCAAAGACAAATGGAAAATTTGAAATTTTCGCGAAATAATCATTTATTAATTAACCGATGGGTTTCAAATTGTAAATCGTGTTGTCAAAATTTCGATTTTCAAACCCAGCAATTAATTGAAAGCCAATTCTCATTTATCAAAAATTTTGCGACCCATACATAAATATGGTCTGTTACGTATAACAACCCACGAAATTATGGACCCGACCCAATACATGGGTCAAAAAAGCGCTTTCAGTAGTTTTTGGGGTTAAAAAACTTAAAAAGTGCAAAAGAAATTAAAAACGAAGATTTTAATTTAAAAATTTATGTTAAAGGATAATGGTTTTTGCGCGCAGCGACTTGTCCAAGGTTTGAATTGTCGGGGGGACAGTTCTCTTTCGCCGATTCAAATTTTCCCCGCATCCCCCGCCAATTCGAATTTTGCACATGCCTCTGCGCTCAAAAACCATGGGTTTTTAAGGATAGTTACAAAATCTTGAAAATTAACGATGATTACTCTCTTGGAATGGAAATCAATGGAAATATAGAAATAACTGCTGATAAAAACACCAAAATTGGTATTATTAAGTGCAATCAAATAAATTTTTACATTGTCCACCCGAACGATTCGGGTCTAATTGTAATAGAAGATGGTGTAACACATATTTCTATATGTATTCTTAAAAGAAGGACAGTAAACCAAATCACAAGTTACTTGAAAAAGCATTTCCCAAGTCTTATTGACACCGATGAAAATTTTACAGCATATGAATTATCTCAAAATATCGTAAACAAACTAAAGCTAGATGAAAAGATCACCGATAAAATGGCCGAAAATCTTGAAATAGCAATTGTCAAGACAGTGCCAACATTATTATATGATGTCAAGCAAATTGACCAAGACACAATAATAGAACAGATAACAAGAAAGAAAGTCAACATTCCTATAAATATGTCTGTAGCCGGATTTAAGGAGTTCATTCAAAAACACGTTGCGGAGGTCGAAGAAATTGACATAGGCTATAGAGTGTATGATTTGAAAAAAAATGAATTTGAAAAACTTGAACTAGGTACAGAAATAGCAGACGAAATGATGAAAAATTTGAAAGCAGACGCCATAATCGGGTTGGTTTGTAACACAATAAGCATAACTTTGTACGACCTGGACAGTAAATTCAAAATACAACACTCAGCTCATCAAAAAACTGAAGTAGAAATGAACATTTGTTTGAAATTGTCTGCAAATCAGTTTAAGACCTACATAGAAAAATATATTCCAGAGGTCAACAATTCAAAAAAAACATTCACTGTTTACAAACTAAAAAATTTAGAAAATGGTCAACCAGAGCTAGATATAGTAATAACCGATTTTTCGGGGGTCTCTACTCAAACGAAACCAGTTGTTGCAGTAATTGGCACTTATTCGGTTGGGGGGCGGGTTTTTCACTGATTTAGAAATAGTGTTAAAACGTCTTCTAAGTAATTTTTATGTGCTAGAAACGATAAAAAAGTTATTTTCTGACACTTTTTTACATAAAAATTGAATATTTAAAAAAAAAATTTTGGCCAAAATTCGAATTTTTGCCTTGGTCCCCCAAGGTAGTTCAAACTGAAAGGATACCTGGCTACCCACAAGAAGATGGAATTTAAACATAGTTTTGTTAGCTGGGGCCTACCGCATAAAGAAACTCTGGTATGCATACATTTTTCATGCATCCAGAGTCACTTTCGAGTGATTTGCGTCTAAGGTATGTGGGTGTGCGCATCTCAACCCCAAGCAACCAAGCCCCTGCGCCCCCGAAGGGCGCAGAAACTTGGTTGGTTAAAAATGCGCGCACTCACTTACCTTAGACATAATTCGAGCAAGACTCTTGATCAAAAATGCATACAAAGGCTCTTTTGCCCAGCTCCAGTGACCAAAACGGGGTAAAATACCTAAAAAGTAGGAAGTTTGCCTTGGTCCCCCAAGGCAAAAAGTGAAATTTTGGTCAAAAAATTTTTCGAAAAATCATCTTTTAATGTAGAAAATATCGCAAAACAACTTTTTATCGTTTTTAGTACATATAAATTACTTAGAAGACGTTCAAACACTATTTTAAATCAGTGAAAAACCCGCCCCCCCAACCGAATAAGTACCCAGTAATTCAGACAGTACTGTTTAAATTATATATTGTAGAAATTTTGCCCACGACTAACTTAATAACAAGGAAATTTTTGAAGGGCGATATAGTGCCTGTGAATATTTCTTTGAAAGAATTTAAAAAGTACATCATCATGCGAACTTTGGATATCGCGAGAATTGAACATGATTTTACTCTTCATACAGTCAAAAAAGGAATATTTAACCGTGTAGTGCTTGGCCCCAAGATGACTGATGAAATTATACACAATTTAGAAGGAACTATAAAAATTGGATTAGTTTATGAAAAAGTGCCTGTGGTTGTGTATCATGTTGAAGCGGTTGAGCAAGACAACTTGATAAAATACAAAACCGAGAAAGAAATCGAAATTTCACCTGGAAAAAATCAAGAGGAATTTACAGCTTATGTTAAAAAAAATATTCCAGACATTCAATATGTAAAAGAAGATTTTGGCGTTTTTAGGTTAAATCAGGATCATCAAGGTAAACTAAAACTGGATTCAGTTATGACTGATCCAATGACTCAAAACATTAAAGCAAATACAAAAATTGGAATAGCGAAGGCAGTGCCAATACAATTGTGTGATTTTGGCAAGTATATAGAACTAGAAGTTAAAAATTGTGAAAAAAAGATGAAAATTAAAGTTCCTATAAAACTGTCTTTAAAAGGTTTCAAAGCCCTTTTGAAAGTACATTTGCTAGAAGTTTTTGACATTCAGGAATATTTCGATCTCTATAAAGTTATGGAATCTGGCAATAATTCACATCAAGATGTTGAGATGAGTGATCAAATGATGGAGGAAGTCCAACCAAATGCAATAATCGGATTAGTGAAGACAGTGCCAATATTGTTGTGTGAGGTCGAACATTTTGACAAACACAACTTCATAGTGTGTAAAACAGAGAAAAAGATATTTATTCCTGTAAATATACTCATAAATCGATTTTATTCATACATGAAAAAATATATGATTGAGATAGAAGGTGTGGAAAACTACTTTAATGTCTACAAAATTAGAGAAAATGCTAGAAACCAACTAAAGCTGGATGTGGAGATGACTGACGAAATGCTGAAAACTGTTCAACCAAATGCACGGATCGGCATAGTTAAGTCATTCCCTATATTTTTGTGTGATGTCGAAAGTTTTGACAAATACAACATGATTACGTGCAAAACAGAAAAAACAATAGACGTTACTGTAAAAATGGCTCCAGAAAAGTTTCAATTACTTCTAACGAGAAATATTACTGAGATGATAGGTGTGGAAAATTTTTTTGCTGTCTATAAAATAGAAGAAAATGATAGTAATCAAATGAAGATAGATGATTTGGTGACTGCAAAAATGACGATAGAACTTTATCAACCGAATACAAAGATAGGAATAGTGAGAACGCTGCCAATATTTTTGTATGATGTCCAACGATTTGACAACGAAAAAAATGATATTGGAAAAGAAATTGCAAAAGAAATTAACATTCCGGTTAAACTATCAGTGGATCGATTTGTTGCCTACATTAAAAGCCATGTTCCAGAAGTGGAGAAGTTGGAAGGTAATTTCGGTGTGTATGAATTGGATCCAGACGTCTATCTTGAGATAGAAATGGTAAAAGGTAGACCGACTTTGAAAAAAGCACCAACAGAGTCGAATAAATTGCATGAACATGCATTAAAAAAAGTTTCTGGCATGTGTAAAATGGATGATTTACTAATGAAACATATTGAACCACACACAAAAGTTGGACTGGTTATTGACAAAAGGACTAAAATTCCATTACTTTTGTACATCGTGGAAGATAAAGCAATTAAGCCGCTGACAAATGAGCATTTATATATTCCTAGAACAAGAATGGAATCTATTGATGACTTCAAAAGTTTCATTGTTGAGGAATTTCCAACTCTTTTCGAAGGCAAAAAATTTACTGTTTGCAATATGACAAATGAGAGCAGAAAAGACCAACAAATGACTGATGAAATGATAAAAAATCTTGAAGAAAATACAAGAATAGCATTGGCTTATAGCACAACTAAATAGATTTTGTTAAATACCTCCCGACTATTTTCTTATACGTAAAATGCCTCCTTTTGTGAAAAAATGCCTCCTTTTGTGAAAAAGGGTCATCTTTTGTGAGAAATTGTTCTGTTGGTGTTAAAGTTTACGGTTTAGATGACGCGAAACTGGAAATTCATAGCAAGTTGTGAAAATGAAGAGAAGTTCTGAATGGAAGACTACAAATGCTGGATGGATGAAAACTTCGCGATAGTAAGTGATAAAAAATTTTTGCTTGAGATTTCTCTTCATTATCTTGAACTCTAGCTGTAAGCTGTAGCTGTCAAGCAACAATGGCTCTACCGACATTGTTTTCGTGGATGGTATGATGCGTTCGCTCCTATGATCTCAACAAACAACGGATTGGAGAGACTAAATTTGGAGATCAAATGCAACTACACTTTTCGCGAGCGACTCCCACTTCAGGCATTTTTAAACGAGGTCGATTTGATGCTGAATGACTGGAGTTCCGATCTTGTCAATGTCTCAGTAAGCTCTTTCACCTACTGATCTTTTCAACCTTGACTACAGTTAGGATTTCAACCGTCCGCTTCTCCAAATCTTGTTAATGGGGATTACCAAGCTGCTTCAAACCGCTCTATCACTTATGTGCAAGGATGGGCTCTTCGACTATCCTGAAGAAGTAACTGATGTGCCGCTCGGAGGAAAAAAATCGGGGAGAAAAAGAAGAGCAACACCAGCGCTTGTAAGGGATTAGAAAAAATAATTGTTATGATAAAAATTGTAGTTTTATTATCGATCTCTTGTTGTTTTGGGAATAAAAAGAGGCACGGATATGAAGCATTTGTGTAAATATCGAGAGATGTAACGCTGCTGAATTTGTTCGTGTTTTAGGGTGGAAGCTTTCAGCACTACTAGTCTTTCAATTTACGGAATTTCTGAAATTCTCACAACTTGAAATACAATAACTTTGAATACAATAACTTTTTCTGATAGATTTAGATATTGGAATGTACATTTTAACTCAAATGGACAAATTCTTACAAAAGGAGGCGTTTTCACACAAAAAGGGCACCTTTATACAAAAGCAGGCACTTCTTCAAAAAAGGAGGTACTTTTTCACCTTGTTGAAAAAGTTACTTCATCCAAAGACCGAAATCTTTACATTTTCAAAATATAAATTACTGGACCATTTTTTTTAAATTTCATTTCTAACTTTTTAATTGAAATTTTCGAATGTAACCAAGATTTTATTCACTTATATGCACTGTTTTTTATGAAAAATAATATTCGTGGTGTGTTTTGCTACTTAATATGAATTCGAATATAGCAAAGAGTCTAAAATCTCTAAGCATAGAACCTCTTCTCAAACCCAGCAAATAACAGAACAGAAAAAAAACATACAGCAAGAATTTTACAGATAATGGTTAGAAACAATATTTCGCGAATTTTTCAACATTTTTTTCCAAATGGATTATTTGCCATAGCAAAAGCTTGGCTATAGCGAACCAAGGGTTAATCAAGGGTTGATTGCAGTTGAAAAAAGTAGTTCCCTTTATTAATATCAACTAACAAAACTAATCATCCTCGAACAAAAACTCAAAATCATCATTTGAATCAAAAACATTATTTTCTTCGTCCACTTCTTGTTCTTCCTCGGACTTTTGTTCTTCAGATCGGTTCTCACGTCTTGACTTTTTGAAGAGATCCTTGTGCTCTAACATAAGATTATGCTTGATAAACGTTAGCTTCGCGGCCATCTCCACATCGAGTCTGGAAATACAAAATTAGAAAGATCGTAATATCTCAAGAAATTAACCTACCTGATGCAACCAAGATTTTATTCACTTATATGCACTGTTTTTTATGAAAAATAATATTCGTGGTGTGTTTTGCTACTTAATATGAATTCGAATATAGCAAAGAGTCTAAAATCTCTAAGCATAGAACCTCTTCTCAAACCCAGCAAATAACAGAACAGAAAAAAAACATACAGCAAGAATTTTACAGATAATGGTTAGAAAATTTTCGAATGTAACCAAGATTTTATTCACTTATATGCACTGTTTTTTATGAAAAATAATATTCGTGGTGTGTTTTGCTACTTAATATGAATTCGAATATAGCAAAGAGTCTAAAATCTCTAAGCATAGAACCTCTTCTCAAACCCAGCAAATAACAGAACAGAAAAAAAACATACAGCAAGAATTTTACAGATAATGGTTAGAAACAATATTTCGCGAATTTTTCAACATTTTTTTCCAAATGGATTATTTGCCATAGCAAAAGCTTGGCTATAGCGAACCAAGGGTTAATCAAGGGTTGATTGCAGTTGAAAAAAGTAGTTCCCTTTATTAATATCAACTAACAAAACTAATCATCCTCGAACAAAAACTCAAAATCATCATTTGAATCAAAAACATTATTTTCTTCGTCCACTTCTTGTTCTTCCTCGGACTTTTGTTCTTCAGATCGGTTCTCACGTCTTGACTTTTTGAAGAGATCCTTGTGCTCTAACATAAGATTATGCTTGATAAACGTTAGCTTCGCGGCCATCTCCACATCGAGTCTGGAAATACAAAATTAGAAAGATCGTAATATCTCAAGAAATTAACCTACCTGATGCGTGTTTTAGTATGAATGGCAGCCCTTTTCGACCAGTTCCTTTCAGTTGAAGCGGCAGTAATTTGGACGCTTTGAATAGCTTTGTAGACTAGTGAAAGAGGCGAGTCGGAGCAGAAGCCACTCCAGAAGGTGAGACCATCGACCGCGTTGCTCTTAAAACGTCCCATGCATGCTGACGCTGTCCTTCTGCGAATTTTCCCATTCTTGCTCTCCATTGCGCCAACTCAATCATTATCTAAACATCCACATGAGTGATCACAAATAGCGAGGATAATTAATGAAGTACAGTCAAACCTCGATATAGTGGCCCCCCGATATAGTGGCCCCCTGAGCTCGATTTGATTGGTTAAATCTAAAATCTAGATAAATGAATCCCCAATATAGTGGCCCTCCAATATAGTGGCCCCCAGGCCTGGTCTCCGCTAATTAAAAGACCCCAATAGTGGCCCCTAATATCAATAGCAATGAAATTTAATAGCAATGAAACACAAACTATCTGATGGTTAGATGAGAAGAAGCTAGTGATTACTGGCTGCATTTTTTTTGCGCTTTTCGTAGAAGTAGTCATCTATTGCATCGCTGTGACGAGAGAACGGTAAGATCAGCAGACTTCCCTTCATGTACTGACGAACTGGAAATGCCTTTGTGCTTCAAGACGATTGATTGGAGTTCGCTCTACTTTAACTTGTTCGGTTTCTAAATTTCACTGTTAATGCTTTAGCCAGGGCCAAATTGATTGCCAGAGCCAGGGTGTTCCGACAAATCTTCGACAATATCAGTCAGTGTAAGCGCACCACCTGTAAAACAAACATAGGAATAATGAAAAATTGTAGAAATAAGTCCAACTGGTATTGCAACATGTTTCACGACTAACTCATCAACATTTGAAATCTGCCATAGTGGTATTAATTTCTTTCTACATCTCAATAAGCATTGAGCATTCCATATGGTCAGCTGGCAAAAGTGTCTCAAAGTCTTTGCCAGACCTTTCTATCAACATGCTAAATACGAAAAGCTTACAAAAAGTCATGAAATTCTGTGGCGAAGCAATTCTGGTTAAAACTGGATCTCGATACAAGCAGGAATTAAGTGATTTTGCATGTTTGTTCAGTTCAGCCGAACCATCGTAGACAATTAGGCTCTTCCCACTGAATTGCTTCATTTCTAGTGTGGGAAGCCGAACGGTAGCAATCTGCGCTGCAGGGCGGGTCTCATTCGCAACTCTAGTACCCGCTGCTGCATTACCAATTCTGAGTTGCAATGCCCTCTCAGCGGCCTCAAGCTGATTGATGACTTTTTCATATTATTCAGTGCTGACTGAGCCTGAGTCCCCACTCGATTAAGATTGATCTTGGTGCAGAAAGTTACATATCGCTCGTCTTCAAGCGTTTGCTCTTGTTTAGTCAACTTAGCAACAAGTGTGGTGTATGCCTTCTGTCCATCTTCGATCTTGGAGTATTGCAAGAATAACAGGTCATCGTTGTCCCTCCAATCAGCTAGTGCCGTTTGCAAATTCAGAAAGTTTATTGCTCCTGATTGGATTGGATCTTCAAGTGGTGTTTCTTCTGCTAGTAGAGAGACAATGGTGGCGGATGCCAGACGTGCAGCTGCCCACGGATAGATGACGACATAGTCCTGCTAAGATTTTATCTGATAGAGAGAGAAAAATCAGATTCACGACCAAAAAATATTATTTTATTGCAACTGAAAACTATATATTGAACAAGACAAATGTGAGAAGCGATGAAAACATATACCGTATTTTCTTTAATAGAAGCCTCGGGGCTTCTATTAAATGGATGCCTTCTAGGGGAGATGGGTGCTTATATTAGAGGGGGCTTATAATAGAGGTGGGGCTTTTATTTTTTTGATTCGCAGCGCCGAAGGCTGTTGAAATTAGTCAGAAAAATTATTGAATTAAAAAAATTTATTCCCAAAACCATTTAATAACAACCATGAGGTGATAACAACAACCAGAACAACAACCAAAATCATAACAACAACCAGAACAACAACCAAAATCATAACACCGACCAGGAGGTGACAAGAAACAACAACAAATAATAAACCAGGAGGTGGAAAATTTCAATCAAAAGGCGTGAAATGCAGGATTTGGTGCATTCAATTCATCGTTGCAATCCAGTTCAAAAGATTCGTCGCTTAAAAACCCATTTGCTTCATCTTCTTCGGCATCGGCCTTGAACCAAAACCAAGCTTTGAAATTCCCATCATATTTCTTAGAATTAAAAGACTTTTGAGCTTGCCGCATAATGATTTCTTTTGATACTCGAAGCTTCTTAGACCTTTTTTCCCTGACCCAAAGAGCTAATTCCACGTCAAGGTCTTTGAATGTGATAGGATGGCCTCCACCCGGTAGCCTTTTCTTCATCTTACCTGCTGGTGACGAGTTCCTGTAATGATCCCATAAACTAACAAAGTACGCACTGAAGTCCTACTTGATTTGATGTAGCTTTGATTCCTGATTCACCCACTCACGAATGTTTTTGCGATCGACTTTGAAAGTTGAGCTTGCTGAATGAACCGATACATCTTTGGCATGCTTGACCACTTTGAGTTTGAATTCTGCCGAGAAAGCTTTCCGAGCTTTAGACTTCACTGCTTCCTCTTCCTCTGAGTCACTTTTGTAATTAGCGATTATTTCCATCGATGCTGAAAAGCATGCATTTAACAGAAAATCTGGTGGGCTCACAATGAAGAAACTCGACTGTATTAGTTCTTAGTTAGGACACCTTGTTATAAAAAACAGTTTTCAGTAGTCTTCATTTAAGACCCCTCATTATTGGGTATAAGTCCTCATTCAGGGCTTAAGGGGGTGGCTTATATTAGAGAGGGAGGCTTTTATATTTTGGATGCCCTCTAGGGGGCTTCTATTAGAGGGCTTATAATGAAGGGGCTTCTATTAAAGGAAATACGGTACTTAAACAAATGCGTTAGCTAGGCTAGTGCATTAGCACAATAGACAGCAAAAAACGACCTTTTCTTATTTTTTCGATTTTTTTACTTAATCGCGATTGTTTGCGACAATATTGATGAGTGAGCTAGAAACAGCAGAGGGCCACACACTTATTGCCAGACGCATCTTCCTGAAAAGACAACTGAGATCCGAAGATGTGTTTCCCTAGAAAGTATTCGAAGAAGCATAGAAAAAAATCAAGAAGAAGCAAAGAGAAAAGAAACACAGCTCCCATTGTTGCTAAAAAGTGCTGAGTCACCAATCGAGAATCATCCAAGCAGGCTTGACTCATACACCACCGGCACCAGGATTTACTCAAAGAGGATCCAGATACCCAGTCAGAGACAGAAAGTTGACCTAAAAGGCATAAGAAAATCTACAGGAAAAAATAAAGAAATAAAACAAATTTTACAATTTTGTCACCTAACTAGTTACCTAGAATTAAATTTTGTTTGTAACCCCCTTAAATACCCTTTTTACATATCCCTATTTTATTACTACCCCAACCCCTACCCACTCTACAACCACCCTCACCAGTCATATATATATTTTTACTGCAAAACATAGAAGATCCCCAAATCAGGAAACCTTGAAAGTCCACCACAAATCCAATCCTCACTCCTCGGCCACCATCTGATCCAACAATGGTATAGCTGAGATACGGTGCCACACTGCAACCATCATCCGATTCCATCTATCAAGCCTGAAAACATCACTTCAAACTATAAAAGAGTGTGCGCATCTCAACCCCAAGCCACCAAGACCCTCGGAGGCGCAGGGGGCTTGATGGGTTAGACATGCGCGCACTCACTTACCTTAGACATAATTCCGAGCACGAATCATGATCAAAAATGCATAAAGAAGCTCTTTTAGCCCAGCTCCAGTAACCAAAACGTGGTAGAATACTCTGAATAAGATGGTTTACCTTGGTCCCACAAGGCAAAAAGTCGAATTTTCGGTCAAAAAGTTTTTTTCAAGAATTGCTTTCCGCCTCTTAAAAACTTATTTTTTGTGTGTTCCAGGTGCTAAAACGGCATAAAATGTTGATAAATCCCGTTTTTGGCCGAGTACCGTATAAGGAAGTACTGCCCTTGGTTGATTTCACGAAAAGTGTCCGCTGCCGTCAAGTCCATATACCAAAAGGTAGCCCAAAATCTCTATTACAAGAGCATCAGACAGATTTTTGATAGAACATCAATTCTCCAAGGAAAACTAGTTTATAGCCACCAACTCTTTTTTCTAGTCAAAAATGACTGAAAAAAGCACGTAAACTTTTGGCACGGACGAAAATCCAAGAACCACGGATTTTTCGTCAGTAATTAATATACCAAACGTAGCCCGAGATCTCTACTACAAGAGCACCAGACAGATTTTTGGAAGAACACAAGTTCTCCAAGGAGAACTAGCCTATAGCCAGAAACTCAGTTTTTCTAGTCAAAAATGACTACCGTAAATACTCCAATAAACGGGCCTCCCTACAGTTAACCGTTTTCAAATTTGTTTTGCTTTTTTAACCCTAACATTGTTTATTTTTTAAAACGTACGACCACTCATTTTGTAGATCTTTCCAAACTCTACAAAATGAGTGGTCATACGTTTCAAAAAATAAACAATGTTAGGTTTAAAAAAGCAAAACAAATTTGAAAATGGTTAACTGTAGGGAGGCCCGTTTATTAGAGTATTTACGGTATCTTAGGCAAAATTTGAATTCGAACACTAATTTCGCTCAAAATTTTGAAAGTGATTATTACTTTGAATTTTTCGCCCCTGTGCCAAGGCAGTTTTTGGCTTGATGGTTCTCAAGCCTTCAGATTTTATTTTTCCTTGCCACTGGCCGGTAATATTAAATTTTGTATAGTAAATCGACCACGCTCTACAATATAGACTTATTAGAATAGTCGAATCGAATTTGCCAGTTCGTGGATGTCCCTTGTCAGCGTCCTCTGTCCTATAAAATGACCATTTTTCAAAAGCCTTTTGACGCGAATTTTCCTGATTTTTTTAAATTTAGTAACACCATCTTGTTCACCGTTAAACGTTGCCCCAAAGTTACAAACCGTCTTTGGAGTGTTAAAAGTGAATTTTGTCTAATAATAACTTTCGTTTCTTTTCAATAAAACTAACTTTTTCTTCTTTAGTTAACCACTTACCTTCACGGAAACTGCAGCAGATAGGTGAGTGGTAGAGAGCAGCTTCACATGGTGCTACGACAAAAACTCAACTCCTCCTATAAACCCAAGGGTCTACAAAAGGGGCAGTAACAACGAAGCACTGGCATGAGAAACCACGCGCTACCACTCACACCCAACTTCTTTTTCCATTCCAAACAATAATAATAGTAGTAAAAATTATAGCCACAGCCATCCAGAAAATATAAATAACTGCAGGAATTAAAAAGGAAGACGAATAACCTCTTGAATAACAGTTAGCCAACACTTTCTAGCTATAAATAGTGACTTCAATGGACTTACTGAGTACTACTACTGCTACAACCACATCTCAGCCTTATTATAGGTGTAAGCGAGGATTGTAGTCCAGTTGGCGGCCACCTCAACAAACCACCCCAGCTAATCTCTGGCGGTTGTTATGGTTTTCTTGCGCTTGTTAGCAGCAATACACCCCGTCTCCACTAATTCCCTGTAATAAGGCTGAAGGTGAAGCAGCAGCCGGCTCGCTCATTTGCCTTATTAAAAAGTGTGCGGCTTTACAGATGCTAATATAGGTTGGCAAACTGGGGGTGACAGTAGTACTACTGGTTTCGCTATATACCTATATAATTGAAATTAAATGCAGGAAAAGGAAACCCAATTTTAAGCCGTTGGAATTTAGAGCCTGAAAGCAGCTTGTCAGATTTGTAAAAAAAAAGATTTTTTTGTACAAATAAGCTGAGATGATGGTCATTAGCTGTTGTAAAGTGGTTAAATTTGGACCAGGAAATTTTTTGACGGGCATGCAGGTATTATGACTGAGGGATGTGTGTGCGGCTGAGCCTTTGAGAATTTGTGATTGGCTGAGAGCCCAGTTGGATGGATACAGCTGCGATTTGGATGGGGGTAGGACTGTATTTGGATTTGAGAGATTGACTATATGGTTGGTTTGGATAGGGGATTGTGGCTTTGCTAGCCAAGCTTTTAGATACAAAAGTTTTTGTTGCCATAATTGTTCAGCTGCGGAGTGGAAAGGGTGGATATGAATCAGTTTTAAAGTGAAAAATGATACTTTTCGTTATAGTTATTAGAATTACAGATGGAGACTTAACAAATTGCTCACAGTTTACCATATAATCTCTCCAGATAGTATTGGTGAAAATGGCCGGCCATTTTGAAATATCTCGACCATATGAACCCTCTGCAAATTAACTTTCCGATTTGTGGGGAAAAAGGGTAGGGGTATGCATGTTTTTGTCCCATTAACTACATGTAGTCATTCTGACTCAGAATGTGACTCATGAGATAACTGTAGAAATTCTGGTACAATACCAGAAATGTTACAGTTATCTTGGTAAACTTTTGAACCCAAAATTTAACTTGAATCTACATTTATTGAGATCAGATAAAAATAATTTTGGAATTCTAAATCAGGTGAGTAGTGTACTCAAAGGAACTATATCTCAGTTTTCTGATATTATAGATTTGGTGTCAAAGTTGTTTTGGTGTCAAAGTTCGCTTTTAAAAAAGTTTTTTTTTTCAAAATTGTCGATTTCTTATTGACAAGAACGTAATCGTCCGCTTAAAAACTCGGCTACACTTTGGACGGTCAGTTTCTAAAAGACAGTGAGCATTTATGGTCAAAAACATGGAATGAACAACTAATACTAGGGTTGGGCAAATGGCCAGCCATTTTCAAATCGGCAATATGGCCAAAACCCGGTTTTTTCACAATCATTTCTACCATTAATTCCCACAGTTGGAAAATCTGCTATGATCACTAAAAGGGCTGGTCAAATGGCCGACTATTTTAAAATGGCTCAGCCGTATGTCGCCATATAGCCGGCTATAACCATATGGCTATCACCCAACCCTAACTAATACAGAATTTTAAAATTTTAAAAAATGATTACCAATATCTACCCCAAAAATGAGATAGTTGACCATTTAAATAATAGCTGGACTATAAATTTAGTTGACAACTCAATAATCGGGAAGCTTTTATGTAGCTCCGCCCAGGATTTTGTTATTTATTCCTGGAGGAGTTCCTACACTAGAAAATTGAGCAGCTAAATATTTAGTAATTTGAAAAAAAAACCTTTCACCAACTCCTTAATCCAAAACAATAATAAGTAAAAGCCATGGAAACATTGCAGCGCACTAAAGTCGTCTGCAAAATAACTAAGGTGGAGGTATGATCAGGCACGCCACACCTCAAACTTGAAGCAGGAAGAAGAAGGAAAAAAGAAGAGTAGTAACCAACTTAAGCTCAGCCAGGTGAGTAGGGCATGTCTAGAAAAGGCACACACACAACTGGACAGCCATGGCAACAGGAGCTGGAAAGCCATATAGGCACACCAGGGCAGAGAATAGGTGTTGGCTGCATCAATCCTCACCAACAACTGGCACTATAAATAAGTGCCAGTATAGGTGACATTGTATGTCTGCGCATAGAGCACAAAAGATTTGCAGGAAAAGTCGGTAAATAAATATATGTTTGTGGAGACTGCAAGATTTCAAGCAATATTGGGATTAAAAAGCTGGTCGTGTTTGACTTTTCTAGAATAATGCGTCCCCGTCAGGACTCTTTAGGAACAAGCACTGAAGATTTAGGAAAGATGTTTTCGGAATGATCTTTGTATTTGTAAAAAAAGTCCGGGAAACGGAAAAAGCAGCGGAACGTTCCCAGACAACCACCGACCGACCCCTACATTATTCAAGGTAGCAATTTATGAGCTTGGTTTTTTTTCGGCTTGTGATTAGGCGCAGGGTTTTTTACGAAGTTGCCATTTTGAAGCGAAAAAAATGATTTTAATGTAAAATTAAAAATACTAAAAAGATTTGAAGTCCTAAAAAAATACAATTCCCATGGCTAGGGAAAATTTGCCCAACAAAATTTGCACCATCGAAATTCGCCACAACTATTTTCCTGTTGTTATCAATTGTATCGCTTGACCTGTTCTTTTGTAGAAAAACGAATGAGATCGAAGAAAAAAGCTTTACTAAATAATAACTCTCGTTTTTTTCGAATTTGGATGGCGCACATTTTCACACCCTTTCAAAACGCACGAAAGGGTGCATTTTGGATTTTTAGACGTGTTTGCATGGTGCAGTGGGTAAAGCTTATCTACACACCATTTTACATAACAAATAAGGCGATTTTCCTCGAGGTCACGAGTTCAACCCCACTTCCAGACACCTTCAATTTTTTATTTATTTGTACATTTTTTTATTATTAGCCCATTCGACGTAAAATTGAAAAGTAAACTTAGATCATAAATATCAGATTTTCAACTTTTCCTATAAAAATTTGAGTACAGGTAAAACGAAAGTGCAGACTTATATTATTATATATTATTATAAGGCAGAAAGTAACGTGAAACTTCAATCGTATCTAAAATATCGAAAATGGTATTCTCAGTGACTATTCATATACCAAAATGTAGCCCTGGATCTCGTCTAAAAAATGGGAGGGTATCTTTGCTGGATCGAGGACGTGTGAAAACTAGAGTCCATTTTAAGTTTGGAACTTACTTTTCTAGTCAAATTGGAGTATTTTTGCGTTTCCCGCAAAAATATGTTTGGACTTAAAATGCACCTTTTCGGGCGTTTTTAAAGGCCGCAATTTTGTTTTAACTTTCTTTTCGGTGCGTTCCATAATAGTCGTTACAAGTCGAAACACGACCGGAAAATTTTAAAGGCCGCAATTTTGTTTTGGCAACTTTCGATGGCACAATTTTCGTTTACAGTGCGTTCCATAATAGTCGTTACAAAAAGTCGAAACACGACTAAAAAATAATATTTGCGGTACAAAAGAAAATGTACCTTTTCGGGCGTTTTTAAAGGCCGCAATTTTGTTTTGGCAACTTTCGATGGCACAATTTTCGTTTACAGTGCGTTTCATAATAGTCGTTATAAAAAGTCGAAACACGACTAAAAAATAATATTTGCGGTACAAAAGCCAATTGTCTCAAAACCTCGAAAACACGTAGCCTAGGTTGTTCCAAAATTAGCCCAAATCATCAAAGAGCCACCACCGAAATTGCGCTTTGAGAAGAACTTTGGCTCTTTGCGAAGATAAAGCTGTAGCCATCCGGACCATCCAGGTTGAACTTCTTTTCATCGCTCCAGATAACCTAAGATTGATGAGTTCAAACCATGTGATTCCGGGCAAAGAGGAGGCGCGCTTCCTTGTGAGCTTCCTTCAGGTTTCTCTGAGCTACCATTTTCATACGCACAATATTGGGATTGTTGTCGATCACACGCCACACAGTCGATTTCGAAGCATCCAGATCTTAAACAGCACGAATTTCATAATAAAAGTGAATAAACCATATGAAAACACACCCAAATTATTCCTTATCTTGATCACACTCGATGTAGACCTCGACGCTGCTGCAACGATTTGACGCTTCTGACGCTTAGAAAGCTTTGGAGAACGACCAGGAGATTTTTTCTTGCCGTAATTTTGCTCATCTGCCAAGAAATTGCCATTCACTTTGCGAGAACATTTGACCAGCGTTGCAATTTTGCTGTAGTTGTAGCCAGCAATCGAAAACGCTCGAATTAAACCTTTTTCAAATTCGCTCAATGCTTTGTTTCGTCCCAGTTTGCCTAAAAACATCAATAGAAACAACAAAAAATAAACAAAATGAACCAGCACAGTTTGCACGTCATTTTACAAAAATGTGCTGTCATTATGAAACGGTGATTTTCCGCTTTATAGGCTAAATGTTTCCGACGTTTCGAGACAAATTGGTTTTTGTACCGCAAATCTTATTTTTTAGTCGTGTTTCGACTTTTTATAACGACAGAAATACAAACTGTTACAAAAAACTTCAAATTTATGCAAAAACAGGGGTGTGCTATTATTATGAAACGCACTGTATGGCAAATTTCGTTTCGGGAAAACCTACATTAAAAATTAACAAAACTTCAAATATAACCATTAAAAACAGGTAAAACTATCGTGGCCCATCCTGCGCCTAACGAAAAAAACAGTGGGCGACTGAGCTCAAAATTTAGTACCTGAACAGTATAAAGCCATTAATATTTTTAGGTGCAATAAAAAATTGCTATAAAACAGTTTACAAAAACTACATTTGATTGAAGAAAATCGATCAAAGTGGTCTGAATCACTTAAATTAATAAGCATGTTTCTGTTATGGACAAAAATGTTTAGCTTTTTTATTGAAAGAGTGCATGAATACGAAATTTTAGAGCTGTAAAATTACTAACATTTCGATTTAAAAAAAAACAACGAAAACAGTTGGTAAACTGTTTTCACCCGTTTGTGCCAATGAGTACTAAATTGGTGCAATAATTGTCTTACTCCCCCTCCTTTATTACTTGAACATTTTAATTTTTCTTCTAAAAACGTGTTTTCCAGTGGGTAAATGGGCGACGGTGAATTGGCCAACGGATTTTAAATTTACAGGGTTTATTCTTACAAAATCACTCATCAAACTCAACTAATTTTTCTCTATAAATCTCTAACAGTATTGTTCCGGCGCCGACCTCTTTTTGAAAAAGTCCCCAGCGCCGGCGCCTCCCGTCTGAAATAAATTGCCCAAGCGCCGGCGCCGGGATGAAAATTTGGGTTTCGCTGTATATTTAAAAAAATAGTATTTTTATTGACAGGTATATTGACAAGTATAATGTTTCATAATTTTTACAGAAAATTCAAAGGTACATTTAGATGTTTATAAATTTTTGATTAAAATTAAGCAAACACTTCAATTTTATGATTCGGGCCCGGATTTATGACCACTAGTATTAAATGTAGCTGTAAGAATAATCTTTCAACTGATTCTGAAGTGGCTGGCATTGGTAAAACCACAAAGCTAGCTTTGAAAGCTTTGCAAAGGGTTCAAGAAAATTGGGTTTTAATATTGGACAGTAAAATTTCGGAAACAGCGCCGGAGCCATAGTTGCTTAAAAAACAGCGCCGGGGACAGCGCCGGGGACAGCGCCGGGGACAGCGCCGGGGACAGCGCCGGGGACAGCGCCGGGGACATCAATTTTGCTTCATTCGACGGCGCCGAGTGCCGGGTCGGCGCTGTTTTTCTAGCGCCGGCGCCGGAACAACACTGATCTCTAATCATTTCATTTTTCGGCGTGCACTCAATTCGCATAATAGTTCCCCGAAATTAGTGAGACGACCACCTTGAAGGGGTACTTACCCAATGGATTGGGATTTCGATGAAGTATTAGGTGAATCTAACCGAAATTGAATTTAGCCGTTATTGTTTCTCGATCGAGGGCGTCGACTGCAGTATAGTGGTACAGTCGAACCTGGACAAACCGCCACTCCGATAAACCGCCACCCTGGTTAAACCGTCACCTAGGACGAAACTTGGCTAGCCAGTAGAGAAATAACGGAAAGTTTACCTTCAATAAACCGCCACTCGATAAACCGCCAAACTCAGTAAACCGCCACCCCCAACCCGTTCTCGTCCAAAAAAATTACCCTCAATAAACCGATACCTAATTTTGCAACATTTTTCAAATTTCCGCCCAAAATCAAAAATTTTTTTTTTATTTCGGTCAATTTTTTGTTTGCTTTTCTCTTTCTTTGACAGTCAAACTTAGACTTCGTCATTTCACTTTGCTGTTTTATCTTTTTTAACCGATTAAATTGCGTTGCATGTTATATTTGTTTGAAGAAGAAGTTTTTTGTATTGTGCATTTACTGTACTGATCGAAGCCCGATAAAATGGCGCCCCCAATGAACCGCCACCCCTGATAAACCGCCACCAAATCGGCGCCTCCAGGGGTGGCGGTTTATCCAGGTTCGACAGGATAACGACCAATTTTTTTTGAATTTCAGGTACAAAAAATCAGAGCTGCCATGGATGAATCGCAAGAAGATCTAGTGAACAAGCAAGCGATTTGTGTCTTACCGTATTTCCTCTTATAAGCGCCCTCCCCAAAATCCGGAATTTCTTAAATTCATTCTCCGCCTTTTATACCAAGTTTTTGTTTTTGAACGCAACGTATGTCATATACCAAAATGTAGCTGGGAATCTGCGCTACATTTTGGTGTATGACATATGTTGCATTCAAAAACAAAAACCTGGTATAAAAGGCGTAGAATGAATTTAAGAAATTTCGCTATATAGAATACCCCCAAAATCAGACCTTCTAAAAATCGTTGTAACTACCCTTTGGAACAACAAGCCCTTAGGGTTAGGGGTAGGCCAGCGTATGGAAGTTGTGACTAATAAATGTTTTACGCCCTTTTTCTGGGGTCTGGAACATATATTTGGGTGCTCTTTACTTAGGCTTAGGGGTAGGCCAGCGTATGGAAGTTGTGACTAATAAGTGTTTTACGCACTTTTTCTGGAGTCTGGAACATATATTTGGGTGCTCTTTACTTAAGTTTTAGAAGGCATAAGTTTTGGGGGGGTATTCGAAATTCCGGATTTTGGGGAGGGCGCTTATTAGAGGAAATACGGTAATTCAATTTAAGGCAGGTGATCTCCGGTTTTTGGAAAAATCATTTGATGCAGGTCTTGAGCAGCTTGAGAGTGGCAATGCCTACATAGTTGTATATGGTCAAATCACTATGATCTAATTCTTCTTAAGTTTGATTGATATTTTTTTCACTTTACCTTCGAATGTTTGATTTAATTTGACAATAAAATGTATTCTTTTGACAGAATACTTTGGCGTTTATATTGTACTAGAGAGCTCGAGACCAAGGGTTGGCTCACAGGCTAGCCAATATCAAGTTGCCATGGATCCGATCTTGTTCAGAATAAGATCTCAGAAGATCTGTAAAACAATTTTCGGTTTTTTCGATGCAAATCTTTGACGCATATTATGTTCCCAGTATTTAAACTAAAATTATTTATTCCCAAAATTAAAACTTCTCCTGTCTTCCCACATACAAACACACGTACATTATCACTATTTTCGCCGCACATCAACTGTCACATGTAATAAACGCATCAGTTCAAGCCAAAAATGATGTGCTTTCACACTTTTGTTATTGGCAAATATCCCCCTTCTTCATAAAAGTAAGAGTAAAAGGCACGACTTGCTACTCTGCACACCGGAAAGGCCAAAAAAAGCGTTAAGCACGTCTCTATTTTCTAACCCAAACGGTAATCAAATAAGGCTGCGCTCATCTTCTCTTTGACGGCTCTGCTAAAAATGTTTCAATTAGTGATTGAGGGTGTATCTACTGAACAAAATATGCTACAACACAACAAATGACAGCATTTGCTCCAGAAAAAAAGATTTTTAGCTGTTTTTAGCTGAAATTAATTTATTAGTTTTTGTTTTAATCAATATGGCCGACCTAACCACCATTGCCAACAATTTGACTAATGGTTCAGAAACCACCATTTTACAGCCCAGCAGCTTTCGACTTCAAATTCTAGAGTTCTACAATGAGACGAGGGCATTTGAACGAAAAGTCGGCATTATTATTCCGTCTATTTTCACGGTGGTTATAGTGGTAGGGCTGTTGGGAAATTTGTTGGTGATTGTAGTGGCTCTCAATAGGCAGATGAGGAATAGTACGAATACTCTGATTATTGGTGAGTGGAAGGTCCTTATCGTATTTTCTATCAGGGGAATGTTCCCGAGCTCGGCGAAAACCGGTTTTGGCGAAAACTGGTTTTCATAAAACAGGTTTTGGACAAAAATGCGTTCCCGAGCTCACATTTGAAAACCGGTGTTCAAAAACTGGTTTTACCATTTTGTTATAGATAAAACCCGGTTTTCGAAATACGCGTTCCCCAGCTTTTTGAAAACCGGTTTTCGCCAAAACCAGCTTTTCGAAAACCGCTTTACCTCGGGAACGGGCCCCAGGTTCCCGAAAAGTCTTGCATTGACCCTGAAGTGACTAGCACTTTCTGGTGGGTTGTAAAATATTTTTATTTATAAAAGTTGCGAAAAAATTTTGACGGGCTTCACATATAAAATTTTTCTTTTCCTTGCAAAAGTTAATTTCGAGACTCATCGAAATTTTTTCTTAATTTTTATAAATCAAAAAAATTTGCAGCCCTTTAGAAAGCGCTATTCACTTTAGGGTCAACGCAAGACTTTTCGTACAACCTGATATAATGAACAGACATGCCAGTTTTATTTTTCAGTCATTCTTTAAAGTGTCGGTTGATTTTTCAAGTATTGATCAGAAATCAGGTCTAACTTTATCATATCCAAAAAACAGAATAAATTGCTGTCCGTTTTTCGGTCCTACATCCGCGTAGCGCAATGTTCGAGGTACGATTACTTCGCCACGTGGCTAATGGCCATGATTTTGAAAAAATAACTAAGGTAGTATAATGGGCGAAATCAAATTTTCTCTGATTTTGTCGCGCGACAAGTTCAGATTTTTGACTTGGTTTTTTTACGATGACGAACTATACACTAATTTCTAACTTTTATTTTAAAAAACGAGCTTAGAATTTTTGACTCGCAGGTGGCAGGGTTTGAACACTGCCGCCTGCGAATCAAAAATTCTAAGCTCGTTTTTTAAATTCAAAAATTTAAATCGACAATTTTCAATATAATTTTTAATTACCTTACGCCTAAGGCTATGCTTCGCTTTTAACAATACAGTACTTCGTTTTATCGCATGACTTAGAATCAAGTTTTAACACGTTTTTTAAACGGTTTAAGCTCTGTTATGTGAAGAAAACATGATTTTTGAATTGTAAAGAGGTTTTCGAAAAAATTTTTGACGCTACTCGGTAATACCCCCAAAATCGGACCTACTCGGTTATACAACCACCTCCCCCAAAAAAGTCGGTTTTTTGAAAGGGTCTATAACCCATTTTTGTGCAATAATTTCACTATGAAAAGGCTAGAAAAGCAAATTTTAAAGGGATGAAGAGCTGCATTGGGAGGGGAAGGGAATAATATAGGGGCCACTTTTTTTTAGCTGCTTTACGATGCTTTTCAACTAGGGTCGTGGCAAAAATAGACTCTATATGCATTTTATGGTCAAGAGTACTTCTCGGAATCATGTCTAAGGTCTAAGGTAAGTGAGTGCGCGCATCTCCAAGCCCCCAAGCCCCCTGCGCCCCCTATAACCGAGTAGCGCCAATTTTTTGAAACTTGATTCTAAGTTATGCGATAAAACGAAGTTTAGCCTCTCTCTATAACCAGGCATGTGCACGAGCCGTGATTTTGGCCCGCCCGGAAAATTTTTTTCTCGGCCCGGCCCGCACTGAAAAATTTTTTTTTGGCCCGAGCCGGGCTGGCACGGTTAGGCCCGGCTTAAGTATACTGGAGAATACAATCAACAAAGTCATACAAACATTTCTTCAAAATATCACACTCCATCAATGATTTGCCAGCGCACACCGAAGAAATTGACTGAGCAGATGGGCGTTCAAAAGTCAAGTCGAAGGAATAGGTCGAAGGAAATTTAAAAAGGCGGGATTTCGGAAAGTCATATATGGCGGGCTTTTCGGGCCGGCCCGGGCGCGGAACTTTTTCGGCCCAGCCCGCTGAGAATTTTAATTTGCAGCCCGGGCCGGCCCGTGCACATGCCTGTCTATAACGACTCTGAAGGGACCGCGCAAAACTGGGTCGTTATAGAGAGAGCCGTTATAAAGAATTTTTTCCAAACATCTATCAGCGCGTCGTTATATAGAGCGGATATTTTGGCACTTGTTTACTTTAAGGATCCCCTTGTATGCAATCACTTTTTTTTCGCTTCTACGAAACCTTATGCGCATGATATGCTTATGTTAGTACGGGCTCAAACATCTGTGATAAAATGTGTGCATGTTTGGTTCTTTGTGGGTATAACGACACCCCGATATAACGACACCCTCGATATAACGACACCCAAAATTTGACCAATTTGGTCAGCTTTGACTAAAATCTAGTCAAATGAACCCTCGATATAACGACACCCTTAAGCCGGTCCCTTGGGGTGTCGTTGTATCGAGGTTCCACTGTAGTGAGTTACTGTTAATAAAAGAAGACTTTTGTAGCAGGGGCCAGGTATACAGTTTAGAAAATTTGTGATACGGACATTGATAAATTTCTAAAAACTTGAGCATAATATTTTTTTCGTAAACTTGGAAAAATCCAACTTAATAGAGTATTTGTATACTCTAATAAGACCAGAAAAAGACAGAAATTGAACATAGTTCTGTAAACTTGTGCCTACAGAATATAAAAAAACTGCAGCTTGCATAGTTTTTTGATGCATCCATAGTCTCTTTTGAGTAGCTTTTTACTAGGATGAAGTCTTTATATTTTTAGGTCTTGCCTGTTCTGATTTGATGTTCCTTACACTCTGTGTGCCATTCACTGCTATTGATTATGCATTTCCAGTGTGGGTGCTGCCCACATGGACATGTAACATGATTAATTATCTTCAAGTGAGCAGTTTGAAAATAATACCGCATTTCCGCTAATTATAGACCTCTCCAAAAGTGACAAAATGTGCCTCATATGAAGTTTTTTAAAGGGGGGCATTCATACACGCATCGCCTAGGTCGCAGGTTAGACTGGCTGCACGCCTTATTATTTATTTATTTTTTATTTACAAGTTTGGTGTCAAAATGATCCTCACACTCTTAGCTATCCAACAAAATTACCAGCGCACGGATTCACACATACCGGAGCTTGTATCCAGGCTAAAATAGGCTATATTTTCCAAAATCAATCGTTTTGGGGGTTTTTCTTTGACTAGTTTCATTCAAATTTTCTGACTTTTTTCTACAAGTCAACCGTTAACAAAAATGTAGCCAAGATTCTGGGCTTTCATTTGAGCTATTATACAGAGAAAAAATAAACTCAAGTCATGATTGAAATTCGAAAAACATTCAACAATGCTCAATACCATGCCATCCTACCATGGGCTGTCCCAGAATTATTCGGTATTATTTTTGAAATTGACTTTTTTGCAATTTCAATTTACATGATCATTTGCAACCTTATGCTCAAAATGTAGCCCTGCTTCCTGCCGTCATTTTCAGTGTATATTTGTAAATGATCATGTAAATTAAAAATGCAAAAAAACGTCAGTTCCAAATTAATACCGAAAGCATACCCCTCAAAAGTACTCTTTTCATCCTTGATCAAACCTGCGCAATTTACTTGTGTTTCTGAAGTGATTTTGCTGTGGAAAATTTTTTTATCTGATTCTTCATGAAATGCTGACTCTGAAAAGTTACTAAACGCGTTGAAAAATAAAAAAAATGTGCAGAGGTTCAGGCTGTATAAAACTAAGTGCGCATCATCTTAGCTGGTTTCCTTTCATTTTGATGGTCATTTGCTTCAACTCCCAAAAATATGGCATTTTCTGACAGTCAAGCAGTGCTGGAGATGGTCGCAATCGATTGTTCGAGAGTTTTTGGACCTAGAAGTCAGTGAAGTTGCTGAAAAATAGAGTTAAAAAATAGGGTGTGCACCCATTGGCATTTGAACTGTGACCTATAGGCGATGCGTATATGAATGCCCCCTTTAAAGGTCAAAAGAGGACCGAAAATTGAGGAGCTACACAAGACGCAACACTCAAAAAAGAGTGTGAGGTTGCCTAATTTTTAAGCGCCTTTTAGAAGAAATTTTGCAATTCTCATATTGATGTTTCTAATTCAACTTTTAATCCTGCACAACTTTTTTTAATATTGCAAATACCGGTTGGTCAAAAAATACGGCTCCACAGTTTGTTCACCCAAAGAGTTGGTTTGCCAACTCAAGAGGGGTCCGACATTTTTAAGTCACTCATCCTTTTTTTTCATTTAAACCCGTGATGCTTGATAAAAAGCACGCTTTAATTATACAAGGGTGTGGACTACTTTATATGGAGCGTTTCGGATCCAAATGCAAAAACTATTGTGTTTCTCAAAAACAACTGGCTAAATCGAAATCCTTAATATTTTCTGGACTAGGCTGTGCAATTAAACTTCAAAAAGATGGGTAAAAAAGTGTCGGGGCCAGCTGTGGAACGCATTTTTTGGGTGTATATAGGGTTGGCCTATGAGAAAATTCACGAGAAATTGCTCGAGAAATTTCTCGGTTTCTTCTCGAGCAAAATCTAGATTTTGCTCACTCAATTTAAAATCGAGCAAAATTTTTTTTCGGATTTTTGAATTTTTTAGCTGAAAATATTGTTTTTTTATCTAAAAATTTTTTTTTAAAACAGGAAGTGATGGTGATTCAGGGCTTATATATTTTACCCATTCTGAGTCATTTGTGCCCCGTCGATAGCTGTATGTTGATAACTGTAGATTTATTCGTATAATATACGTACAGTTATCAACGTACAGTTGACGATCGGGCAAAAAAAAGACTAAAGATTTTGCTCGATTTTGGAGAATTTTCTCGAGAAATTTCTCGAAAAGATTAATCCCAACCCTAGGTGTATAGGATAGTGCGTAGACATTTAGCCACTTTTGTGCCATTTTTGAATTCGCGCCTTATTTTTTATTTTGCATTTTTTGCAGTTCGTAGGACATTTTTTAGTCTCGACTAACATGCGCTGGCCTAGCCTAAGCCTAAGTTAAAAAAAATTCAAAAATGTTTACCAAACAGCCAGAAAGAAATAAAATTGAGAAGGCGCGAATTCAAACAAAATGGCACAAAAGTGGCCAAACGCCCCTACGCCCATAGGATAGTTCGTAATTTTGGAAAAATTAGAAGTAGCTATAAATGCAAACAAAAAATAATTTAAAAAAAAAATATTTTGATTATTTTGGGAGTAAAATAGTTATCCTCTCTAGCTCAACTTTTGGAAAAGCCGCTGCGCTCAAAAAACATGGCTTTTCAATTAAATAAGAGAGGTTTGCAGCATTCATCAGCCTATTTCTCAGTATGGACCCTAACTCTCATGGCTGCTGATAGGTTCCTTGCAGTGTGTTATCCAGTTGAGAGTATGTCTCTAAGAAACCCTGCCAACACCTTTGTTGCATTGTGCTCCATTTATGGGGTCATCTTATTGACCCAAGTTCAGGTGATATGACATTTTCAGTCTGCTTTCTCTGGTCATCGAGCAGGTAGTGCAAGATGCAAGTCTATTGTAATTTTAATTTAATTGTGCAATTTGATCTTATTCGATCAAATAAATTGGATCAATATTTTGTAAGGAAAATGTTCATGTTACCATGTATTGATCTTGAAGCCTTGAGAAATTTTTGGTCTTGTATCGACAAAATTTTCGGCTTCGTCACCATAGTAATAGCGTGTTCAAAAACAACTAAATTCAGGTAGCTCGAATTCATGACGTCTACAATTACACATTTGTTATTGAAGAGCGCTCTGCCTGCTCCATAGTAAGCATTGCAAAAGGAGAAGCTACTGTTACTGAGGTAATTGAAAAATTACTGCACACAAGCTTGCCAAGTGTCCCTTACAAATAGGTCAAAGAAACGAATGAAGAAATAAGTATTTTGGCCTACCGCATATTCTCTAATAAAGTGACCCCCAAAAAGTGTCACTTTTGGCAGTGCTGACATTATGTTTTTTGTCTTAAAGGACCATGGTTTTCCGACGCAGCAACATGTGCAAAATTTGAATTGGCGTGGGACCAGTGTTTTCATAATTGACACTGACATCTAAACTGACACTACATTAACTGTAAAATGTCAGTTGACATTTCACAGTTAAATCAAATGTCATCTCAAAACTGACATATCTGTTAAGAGTCTATTTATTTATTTTGAACTTTCTCTCTTGCCTTGTGCGCCCTTTTGGCTGGAGTTGGATTGCTTGTGTTACTCAAATAACTAAGTTCTTCCTCGTCAGACTCTTCTTCCTCAGGGTTTTCCACAATTGGCTCCTCTTCAACGGGCTCATCATCAGCTATTTCAACTATCTCCGGCGTGATGATCTCAGCGAATTGTTTGACACCAATGATGTGATTGCCATCACGCACAAGATCATTGATAGAAAAATGAGAGAAGCAGACATAGACTAGACTGCGAGGCAAAGAGATCCTGGAACTCTATAGGGCAACAAGCGAACATCTCTGAGCGAAATACGCACACCTTTGTCTTGACCAATTTTTTTCTTGCACACAGGGCATACCATTTTGAAGTTGCTGCAAATAATATTGGAACAATTAAAATCAGAAGCAAAAATTTCTCGTATACTTCGAAAAAACCTCCCAAGAAGTTCTTACGGAAAAATGACACAAAAAAAGTCAGATCACAAACTGTGAGACGATTTGAAAACACCGTGAATATATTCGAACTGAAAACTTAATTTGAATTTGTTTTGTCTTCATATGAAAAGGTGGTGCCCGGGAACATTTGAAATTGAAAGTGACGGGCGTGGGCAGGCCCCATCAAACTCATTTTCAAATTCTTAATTCTGCTCAAGATAATAATTATTCAAAAAAGGCAATTTTGCCATATTAAATATTTATTGTCTTGAGCGGAATTTAGAATTTGACAGTAAGTTTGAGGTACTTATTCCATTTGTCTCCCCGTTTTGGTCAAAAAAATTAAATTTTTTTTGGCCTAAATAAGCCATTTTAATAATTTTTTTATATTTTTTCGATTGTTTCTCGTATTTCCAGTATTATCTGTTCTATCTTACTAAAAAGGTGCTTGAGTCTGTTCTAACATACGCCAGCTGACCCTAATTTTGAAGACTAACGACAGTGGGGTTTATGTTTAATTTGTGAATTTTATCCGTTTAAGTGAAAGTTTAATGCGGAAAAGAGGTACTTATTGGTACGAGGTACTTTTAATTTTTAATTTTTACGGAACTAATTTATTTTTCGTGGAATTGTTTTGTTTAAGACAATGGAAGAGCTGAAGAATTTCACCTACGGTGCTATACTATTATCCTTGTCCAAAATATGCCTTGATGCCACGCGTTGTTTTTGCTTGATTTTCGTCATGATCCCCCATGTTGTTTTAGCAACTTTTTGAGAGAGACAAAAATATATCGTTTACTAGGGACCACAGGCGCCTATCGGCGCCTCTATAGTAAAGTACAGTACAGTTATTTGTATAGTACAGTTATTTCGAAATTTCAATAAGCGGCTATGACTTCATTCATAAAAATAGGTATATCCCCTACTATCTGATTAACGGAACACCCCTAATCTTTTTTGTGATATACTACAGACAGACAGATCCAGCGCTATAGTAAACGGAGAGGAGTACCCGCTGGTGGTTCGGGCACCATATACGTGGTTTGGGTACCCGCTGGTGGTTCGGGCACCATATACGTGGTTTGGGTACCCGCTGGTGGTTCGGGCACCATATACGTGGTTTGGGTACCCGCCGGTGGTTCGGGCACCATATACGTGGTTTGGGTACCCGCTGGTGGTTCGGGAACCATATACGTGGTTTGGGCACCCGGGTACCCTGGTGGTTCGGGCACCATATACGTGGTTTGGGTACCCGCTGGTGGTTGGGCCCCATATACGTGGTTTGGGTACCCGCTGGTGGTTCGGGCCATATATTTGGGTACCCGCTGGTGGTTGGGTATACCCGCTGGTGGTTGGCACCATATACGTGGTTTGGGTACCCGCTGGTGGTTCGGGCACCATATACGTGGTTTGGGTACCCGCTGGTGGTTCGGGCCCCATATACGTGGTTTGGGTACCCGCTGGTGGTTCGGGCCCCATATACGTGGTTTGGGTACCCGCTGGTGGTTCGGGCACCATATACGTGGTTTGGGTACCCGCTGGTGGTTCGGGCACCATATACGTGGTTTGGGTACCCGCTGGTGGTTCGGGCACCATATACGTGGTTTGGGTACCCGCTGGTGGTTCGGGCACCATATACGTGGTTTGGGTACCCGCTGGTGGTTCGGGCACCATATACGTGGTTTGGGTACCCGCTGGTGGTTCGGGCACCATATACGTGGTTTGGGTACCCGCTGGTGGTTCGGGCACCATATACGTGGTTTGGGTACCCGCTGGTGGTTCGGGCACCATATACGTGGTTTGGGTACCCGCTGGTGGTTCGGGAACCATATACGTGGTTTGGGCACCCGCTGGTGGTTCGGGCACCATATACGTGGTTTGGGTACCCGCTGGTGGTTCGGGCCCCATATACGTGGTTTGGGTACCCGCTGGTGGTTCGGGCCCCATATACGTGGTTTGGGTACCCGCTGGTGGTTCGGGAACCATATACGTGGTTTGGGTACCCGCTGGTGGTTCGGGCCCCATAAACGTGGTTTGGGTACCCGCTGGTGGTTCGGGCCCCATATATGTGGTTTGGGTACCCGCTGGTGGTTCGGGCACTATATACGTGGTTTGGATACCCGCTGGTGGTTCGGGCACCATATACGTGGTTTGGGTACCCGCTGGTGGTTCGGGCCCCATAAACGTGGTTTGGGTACTATCCAGGTGGTTCGGGTACACTAACTAATCCTTTCGAGACAAAATAATAATACATGCTACCACCAGGATTTGAACCTAAAACCTGAAAACCACCACTTTTCACTTTCAAGGGGCAAAATCTCAATTTTTTTCACAGCAATCTTCAAATCTGATTGCGAAAGGTCCTCCGCCATTAAAAGAGCTTTCTAATGAGCACAAACATGCAAATAAAATTATTACACTAAAAAAAGTTTTTCCTTGTGACCAAATGGGTACTCATAAGATTAACCCTGAAAACCACCACTTTTCACTTTCAAGGGGCAAAATCTCAATTTTTTCACAGCAATCTTCAAATCTGATCGCGAAAGGTCCTCCGCCATTAAAAGAGCTTTCAAATGAGTATAAACATGCAAATAAAATTATTACACTAAAAAAAGTTGGAACGTGTACAAAACATGTACTCAAATGCGTTACCCACCCACCCACCCATCCCAAATACTATATAGAGATTCGAATTCAAATTTGTCTTGGACTATTACCGTATTTCCTCTAATTGGGTCCCCCCCTTCTAATTTAGCCCCCGCCCTCTTTTTTTTACTAGAACTTCAAAGTTAGGGTCATTTTCGATTTACAATTTCAAGATTTTTGGGTATCCAAAAAATTTAGGGAACTCCTTTGGAATGCTCATCGCCTACTTTTTTCGATTTTTTTCGAAATTTTTTTTGAATTTTGTTATTTAAAAAACCACAAATCTAAAACCAGGAAATTGAGAGGAGACCGAAAAAATTATTATGAGCTCCGAAAGATTGGTAAAATTACCCTCAAATTCATGTCCCCGGGATGGCAAAAGAAATTTTGAAACTTCTTCTTTTGGGACTATTGTACACGCATGAACTCTTTTTGGCTAAACTACCTCAAACTACCCCCGCCCCAAATCGTGTTTTATCAACTCCTAAACATGTTTTACACGCTGAAAACAATAGAAAACGTGTTTTTAGGGCGCGGAAGGACATTTGTGGCACTTTCCGAAAAATTCGAAAAATCGACATTTTACCTTGGTCCCCCCTATGGTTTTTGAGACCAAATTTTTTGAATGTTTCAGATCGGCCCTAAATCATCAAATAATCTTTTATAGCAATCAAATAGAACAATAACACAGTGGGCTCGTTTTACACTTATAGGGCAGAATTTCAAATGGAAACTTTGCGCGGCCTCAATCTCTTTCAACTTTAGATTTGTGGATTTTAAATAACAAAAATCAAAAAAATTTTCGAAAAAAATCGAAAAAAGTAAGGGATGAGCATAACGAAAGAGTACCAAATTTAGCCCCCGAAGGCTAAATTTGAGGAAATACGGTATTTTTAACATTACATGATCAAGTATTTTAACATTACATCAAGTATTACTTCTTGTCTTTGTTGTTCTTTCGTTTATTTTCAGTTAATAATTTTTGTCAACCTTATTAAGTTATTTTGTTTTTAGACACAGAATGAAACTGATGTTGGTCGATCCTCGAGTTCTTCGGCAAATAGTGGATTTGGCTCTTTCGAATGTAAAATGATGAAGTTCTCTCTGCTTTCGTTGGACTAAACCTGATCAAGAAGAAGAACCTGATCAAGTGGGACATTTCTCTTTCGTCTTGAGCTCTACTCTTTTGAATCGTTCGAAATGATTCAAAAGAGTAGAGTGCGAGACGAAAGAAAACTATTCGCTGCCAGTTCAAATTTTGCACACGCCGCTGCGTCCAAAAACCATGGTCTTTTAACCCTAGGCATGTTACCTACCAAAAATGTAGCCCCAGATTCTTTGATACATTTTGATATCTTTCATGACTGAGAGACGATTGAAAAAAGTAGATTAAAAACTTAATGGGATTTTACTCAAAATTATCAATTTTGGGGCGAGCTTTTATTTGAGAATAGACGGAAACCAAAATACTTATCTTTTTGTTGTTTCTTTGAATTATTTGTTAGAAATGGCCCAATCATGATCGTAACTAAATTTGTTTAGGCTAGACTCTACTTCTTCTCCTTCAACATCTTCGGTTATGTCAGTTTTTTATAGCTGTGAAATGTGGGGCGCAACTATCTTACCAAGAACAACTATCTTACTAAAAAACTGCCTATATTTGAGGTGCAAATTAACAGTAACAGATTCTCAAGTCAATACAAATGTGTTTCGAAATAGTCACAAGAATAGTCACAAATCGGGATTGAAAAAACATTTTGTTAATCTGCGCATTGAATATCTGCACATATTTCCACAACGGGAAAGTTGCTGTGGCTGGGCAAATAGCCAGCAATTTTTGAATCGGCCATGTGGCCATGAGGCCATGGCCAGACCTGAGGTTGGCGTTTATATCAGGAAAATTGTCTGCGCAAATAGAAAAGTTTCAGTCAAATAGGGACAACATAGATTTAGTTCAACTTCAATCAAAATCAGGGGCGCATGGGGCTTGAGAATTGAAGATGCGTGCCGTAACTTACCTCAGAGGTGAATCCTAGCAATTATCTTGCTAATATGTTAATGCAGAAACTCTTTTTTCTAATTTTTATTGAGAAAACAATAAATAAATAAAAAATGGTAAATGTCAACCCACCTGTACAGTCAATCCACCTGTACAGTTAACCCTCCAGTGCAGTCAATCTTCCAGCACAGTTAATCTTCCACTATACTGTACTCCGGCCCATATCAGTAATTTTTTCTAATTCTTTTTGTACAATTTTTGACAGCCGGACAAATAGGCTGGACAATTGTCCTATTTGTCCGGATAAATGTCCATCACCCAACCCTTACCCCACCTAGAAAAAATGTCTCAAAGTTAAAAAAAATGCTAACTTTACTTATGTGTTTTTTTAGGTATTTCCATTGGGTATCACATGTTTTTTCTACTATTTTATGTTAAAACGACTGTGGTGAGACATTTTAAGAAAATTTTTAATTTCTTGTATGTTGTTCCTTTTTGCAGGTATATGCCTAAACCAGGAATTGTTAGTGGATCCTCCAAGAATAGTGTAAAAATTAGAATTTATTTATTTATTTTTAATAATTCTAATTGCAGGCCAACATTACTTCTTCCGCATCGTCTTCTCTGCGCTGCCGACCAGAAACCATCAGAGCCAAGAGAAAAGTGACCAGGCTGGTTCTCTGTGTGGTGGTTATTTGGGCATTGTGTTGGCTGCCTTTAAATATCTGTTTCTTTTTTTCTGGTAAATTTTTTTAATAATAAAAGTTAGTGAGCATTTATTTGGGACACTCGCTGTATTGCACAATTTTGCCCAAAATTTAAAAAAGTGAAATGCCCAAAAAGGCAGCAGAGACCCTACTGTCCTATACATCGTAATTTTGTGCTTTTTGAAGGGGTGTTAACTAATTTTGTCTCCGAATTGCTGAAAAATGTCCCCAAATTTTAATTGACCTTTTTACTTAATTTTTGCGGCTATTTTTCAAAATTCTTTTGACTATCGTGTAGCTCAGAATCTCAGCTTTCTGTCGCGCTATCAATCTCCATTGAATGAATTTAAAAAATATATATATTTAGAGGTCTTAAAAAAATTAACGATTTTTTAAAAAATATCTTAATCTGTATATTTGAGTTTAAATCTGAAATCATGCAATAGAGATTGATAGCTCGATAAAAAGCTGAGACTCTGAGCTACACGATAGTTGAAAATTTTTTGAAAAATAGAAGCAGATATTAAGAAAAAAAAGTCAATTTAAAATTTTGGGACATTTTTCAGCAAAATTGGGTACATTTTCAGGGTGGCCATAATGTCCCTTCTAGGGGGAAAATGCCCCCTTTTTGGAAAATTTGCCCCTTTTTTAGGAAAAAAGGGGCATAAAACAATATATGCTTGAAATTTTGTTGTAACGATGCATGATTTTTTTCACTGTATCTCACTCTTTGCGCCCTATTTTCCTGCATTTTCTTGCCTCAAAATGTTATTCTGTATGATTTTCGCATACTGCGCTATTTAACGCTAGGACTTTTACGCATGGGTTCCAATATCCAAGACTTCTTCAAGCGAACAAGGGAAAATTAGAAAATGCCCCCTTTTCATAATCGAATGCCCTTTTTCTCAAAAAACGATATAGCCACCCGGACATTTTTCAGCAATTTGGGGACAAAATTAAATATTACCCTTTGTGAAGACTGCTTTCATTTTTGCCGGTTTAGACAAAACAAATATTTCATAGAAATATTGACACAACGCTTCTTTTCCGCCCAATTTGGATATTGAGCTTTTTCTATCAATTTGTCTTCTAATTTTTAAGAATTTTAGCATTAACGTGTACGTTCAGGATCTCAGCTTTCCAACAAACTATGAAGTTTCATTGAGTGATTTCAGAAATGTAATGCTACTAGGCATTAGAATAACAGTTCTTCAAAGCCCTTAATCTCTAGAATTCTGAAATTATTCAATGAAGCTTCATGGTTTGCTGGAAAGCCGAAATCCTGATCCTGAAATCCTAATTCTGAATAATCTAAAATTTTTTTATATTTAACTCGAAAGTCAAGAGAAAGTTGCCAATGTAAAATAAGGCGGAAAAAATGAATTAGAGGAAAAAAATTAATGCCCAAAGTATTTAATCTGCCACATTGATACATATTTTAAACTGGCCTTTCAGGACTTGTATATCCGGATACTTTGGTGCTCAAAGGTGGCAAGCCAGTTGTCATCATTCAGATATCAAGTCAGGTAAAATCTCAAAATTTAAATACATATACAGCTCTCAAACTTCCAGGTGCTGGCCTACACCAACTCATGTCTGAACCCTATTCTCTACCCACTAGTCTCAGAAAACTTTCGTAAAGGTTTTCTTCGTATCATCTGCCTATTCCTCAACAAATGCTCATTTGGAAGGCTCTGTGTAGGGCATCGGATGTATAGGAACAACTCTCGCATGGAGGTCACCTTCTACAACAATAACAGCAAGAGCAGTACAAACCGCATGTCTAGGACCAACTCTTCTTCACATCGGACCACCAATGCCACCCTCCAGGTATGGCCAAACCCAAATAGTTCACAAAATAGCTGGAATTTCAGGGAACAATGGGAGAGAACAGCAGTCTTCTGGTGCGCTCCTCCATTACAGCCATGTCGACCGGTAGGGGAAGTATGACCATCAGCATGCCCAACATAGGTTTACAAAAGACTGGGCAGCAAAACAGCATGGACCGCAATAGTGGCCAGCGCCACACCATTGAGCTAAGTGGTAGCAAGTCTATTGGAGGTCACAGGATATCTATTGTCAAAGCTTTGGAAAAGACAGAATCCAATCCTTTGAGTACACCAACAACAATGGTGATCGATGAGAATGCGGAAGATGAGGAAATGGATGAAAATGTTTGAAATGAGGAATGAAGATTGTTATGTGAGAGGATTAATAAAACAAGTATTGAATTTTAACGACCAGAACTCAGAAATTAGCCAAATATAGTCAAACCTGGATAAAAGAAATTATTGGGGAACTGAAAAAAGTGTTCATTTCTAGAGTACGCTGTCATCTGGTTTAATCAATCACCAAATAGCCATAATAAAGGTCCTCTACATCAGTGGTTTCGTTTAATACAGGCTTTACTGCGAACAAACACAAAAAACATTCCCTTCTTCGATCAATCAATTAATTGATCATTGCCAGGGGCCTAGCAGACTATTTGAAAAGTGAAAATGAAAAATGAAAAATCGAAAAATGAAAAGTGAAAATGAAAAATTGAAAAAAAAATTGAAAAATTTTTCATTTTCAAGCAAACCATTGAAAAATTGAAAAGTGTAAAGTGAAAATTTTTTCAATTTTTCATGAAAAATTGATGACCGGTCATCCCGTCATCAATTTTTCAGAATTTTACATAGCTTAATTATAGGGCTATTTTTATCGCTGAACACGATTTTGGGCTCAAATTTTGTGTTTTTGTGATAGAAAAAGTGGTAAATTGCTTCATTTTCCTCTACTTTAGGCGATGTCTACAAGCGACAGCGATAACAGCAGTGAAAATTCCGGTGAAGAAAGTGGTGGTTATATTCGTTCGAGGGTGTTTCGAGCAAGACCAATTCTCCATGATCCAAATGAATTCCGTATGCGTTTCCGATTAACTACTCGACAAGCCGACATTCTTCTCAATCTGCTTGGACCTGATTTGCAGCCTTCTACTCTCCGCTCCAATCCTCTGTCTGCCAAGGAGAAATTGCGCTGTGCTCTACGATTCTACGCCTCCAACTCGTTCAACTACACCACTAGGGATGCTCAAGGTAAATATAAAATGCTTTACGCCATGTTCTCCTTTATCAATAAGTTTTTTAGGTCCGTGCCGGGAGTCTGTGCGATGTGCTATTCGACAAGTTACGTCTCTCATCAATATCAAGCTTGTGGATCGCATTAAATGGCCGGATGATCAAGATGCATGCCGCAGGATCGCCTCCAACTTCTTTTCGTTAGCTCGCCCGGGGATGCCAACAGTATGTGGTGCCGTGGATGGGACCTTGATCAAACTTGCGTTTTGTCCGAATCAACATGAGGTTGGTGATAGCACTTTTTATATGTCTATAGAAAATTTGACTTCTGTTTGCTTAAGTCTCAATTTGTGGATCGGCATCAGCAACATTCGATCAACGCAATGGCAGTGGCCGGACCGGATTATCACTTCTATTTTCTCTCGGCAAAGTGGCCAGGATCAGTGAACGATGCAAGGGTGCTCCGAAACAGTGCGATGGCGGCAAAGTTCAATGGTGGATGGAAGCCTTTCCCGAATGCTGTTCTCCTCGGCGATTCTATCTACGGTGCTTCCGACTGGTTGGTGCCGATGCAACCCCATGCTCCTCCTCAATTCAATGCGTTTTACAAGTTTGTTTGCACTGCTTTTCCGTTTTAAATTTATTATAAAATGAATTTTAGGAGTCACGCCAAGACAAGAAGAGTGGTGGAGTGGGGCAGGGGCCTAGCAGACTATTTGAAAATTTTCAATTTTTCATGAAAAATTGAAAAAATAAAAATGAAAAATTGAAAATGAAAATTCTGAAGCTGACTATTGAAAAATTGAAAATGAAAAGTGAAAAATTTCCACTTTTCAAGCAGACTAAGCATTTTTCAATTTTTCATTTATCACTGAAAATTTTCATTTTGCGGATTGTATTTTTTGGGACCTTTTTCTCGTTTTTGATTTGTCTGACATTCATTGATCCTATTTATACATTCATTTTCCATTTCATTTTTGCCATTCGTTTCACTTTTACCTGTTAACTTAATCGGTTAATCGGAAACACATACGGAATTCATTTGGATCATGGAGAATCGGTCTTGCTCGAAACACCCTCGAACGAATAGAACCACCACTTTCTTCACCGGAATTTTCACTGCTGTTATCGCTGACGCTTGTAGACATCGCCTAAAGTAGAGGAAAATGAAGCAATTTACCACTTTTTCTATCACAAAAACACAAAATCTGAGCCCAAAATCGTGTTCAGCGATAAAAATAGCCCTACAATTAAGCTATGTAAAATTCTGAAAAATTGATGACGGGATGACCGGTCATCAATTTTTCATGAAAAATTGAAAAAATTTTCACTTTTCACTTTTCAATTTTTCAATAGTCTGCTTGAAAATGAAAAATTTTTCAATTTTTCATTTTCACTTTTCATTTTCAATTTTTCGATTTTTCAAATATTAGTCTGCTTGAAAATTTTCATTTTTCAATTTTTCGTTTTTCATTTTTCATTTTCACTTTTCAAATAGTCTGCTAGGCCCCAGGAGTAATGTGCGCCAAATCACTTTGGGACGATTCAATTTGGGCCAAAGTGAATTTGGGTCAAATCACTTCGGAACAATTCAATTTGAGCCAAAATGAATTTGGGCCAAATCACTCTGCGACAATTCAATTTGGGCCAAAATAAAATTTCAATATTCGGTAAATATTTGCCGAATATTCCAAATGATCTTGGCGCAATTTGATTTTGGCCCAAATTGAATTGTCCCAAAGTGATTTGGCCCAAACTACTCCTGCCCGTGGAGTGTGCCTTCGGGTTGTGGAAGAATCGTTTTACGTGCCTCAAGACTGGCCTTCGTCTGGACGAATTTGGTATTCGTACAAGCTGGAGTCAAAGACGAATAGTGTGTGTAGAGCACTCCAACTCCAATTTAGTTTTATTCATCTAGCAAAAAAATGGATTTAGGATAGAAGCATACAGCAGCCGAAAAGATAGAAGTTAGCAGTGATTGTTTTTAGGCCTGTGCTCCTTAGCTAGGGCCGTGGATAGGCGTTTGCTAGAGAGTGCTTTGCTAGAGAGCACAAGCCAGGCAGTTACAAACATTTAAACAAAGAATGTGTGAATTCTGGGAAAGGGATAGCTTGGAAAAAGGCACAAACTACTAGATTTCAAATAAAAACAATCGATCTTTTTTTGTTTTTAATAAAAAATATATTTTTTGTTGATCATTCGCGTTCAGACGCTACACTCCCAAGCCTGGGCCGAGCTCACTTCAGGGGCTTTCTTACAGGACGTCTAGACTGCCAGCTCTCTTCACCTGAGCATTGTTCTAGCGTTGTATACTGATGGCTAGCACTTTCTGTGGATGCTGGACCCGTTGGCATCGTAAACATCTGGAACTCATCCTCCACGGTTAGGGTTCCATCTTTTTCTGGCACTAAATTGCTCATCTTGACTTGCTCTTCATGTGGGGTTTCTCTGATGGCTGCAACTACTCCTGGCCAGATTCTGACTTTCAGTGTTGTGAAGCACCTCCAACAAGCCTAAAAAGTTTTCCTGCACAAGTTTAGCTCCCAAAGCAACCTGGCCGTCACAACAAGGCAGCAGCAATACATCCACACATCTCGTAGGGCGCAAATCCATCCAAGTACCACTGTCATTAGTAGATCTGACACCAGCGAGTTGTAGGGTGTTTCTGAAACAGGGCTTTTTTTTTGGTGGGCTTCTTCTCTGCTTTCCTTTCTGGCGCAAATCTTCAAGTATTGTCTCCAATTGGTCAAGCGGCAGGATGTCAGTAGCATTTGTAAGAGCCAGATTTTTGAACACATGCGGCTCCAGACGAGGAAGTTCTTCACCAGATCCGTAAGTTGGCAACAGCTTCTTTCTCCACTGCTGGACTGGATTGACTGATGCTGTTTTCTGGTCCACTTCTACTAGCTCTGAGCCCCATTGGATAACTTGTATTTGAGCATACTCGCACGGAAGCTTCTTTGAGTTTGCAACCAGAATTTCCCGTGAGGCGTCATAAAACGCTTCTAGTGGAATTTCTTCGTTGAGCACCCAGACTGGCAAGAACTGGTAGCAAACCCCCTGGTGCTGCACTTCTGAACTCGATGAGTTCTTGAGAGATAGGGATGCACGGCCAGGCTTCTATGTGATTATGGTTAATCCACTTTGCTTGCAGAAAGTGGTTGTTGAGCCGGTTCCTGGCGTATGCTGTGGCGTCTCCTGTTTCTGAGTGCAGGTCTCTTTGATTGCTCCTCTGAGTTGAGCCGTTGTAGCTACCTGGGAAGCAGTATGTCTCTGAGAACTTGCCGAAGAGGAGAAGCTTGCTATCCTGTATCTTCTTGAACAGAGCGAATTTTTTCGATTCCTTGGCTTTCACGTCGTTTCCAGCCATCTTTTGCGATTGAGAGATGCTAAAAATGGAATAAAGTAAACAGGTAAAGGTGAAACGAATGGCAAAAATGAAATGGAAAATGAATGTATGAATAGGATCAATGAATGTCAGACGAATCAAAAACGAGAAATAGGCCCCAAAAATACAATGCGCAAAATGAAAATTTTCAGTGATAAATGAAAAATTGAAAAATGCTAGGTCTGCTTGAAAAGTGGAAATTTTTTCACTTTTTATTTTCACTTTTCATTTTATATTTTCCAATAGTCAGCTTCAGAATTTTCATTTTTAATTTTACATTTTCATTTTTTAATTTTTTATGAAAAATTGAAAATTTTCAAATAGTCTGCTAGGCCCCAGTAAAACTAATTTGTTGTGAGCACGTAAAAAAAACCACATAGTGCATAAACAGACAATTCATAATGCCAAAATCTAGAACCTGCAAAACGCGATTTTTAAACAAACCAAAATTTCTTAATGTAAGACACGATGAGCCTAAGTAATGACAAAAAACCAAACAATTTTTAAATAGTGACTTTAGTACACTATGCTCACGGCGGAAATAATTACCACTAATTCGTAAATGCGCAGAGTAAACCTGAACATGAAGAAGTATGTGGACTAGGGTTGGGATATTGTCCGACAATTGCAAAAGCGGACAATTGTCCGGACAATTGTCGGACAATTGTCCGACAATTGTCCGAAAAACAGACAATTGCAAAAATGTTTCAGAAATTCCGTGTCAAAAGAACATCTAACTCTTCTTGCTCATCTTTGGACGTGGAGTCGAAAAACCGCTTCATAGTGCCCAAGCTTGATTGAGAAGAAGTTTACGGCCGTACTTGCTTTACCCTCTTGGACTTTGGTGAATGGCTTTCGCTTCGACGAGCAGCAGGCTTATTCAATAGCCGGTCGATTTCCTTTCTTGTTTCTGTGCCGATCTTGTTACAACTCTGAAAAAAAATGTGAATACAAAAAATCTGACAAATATAACCTCCAAATGTTTCTCCATTCTGCCAGCGTTGTTGAAGTAACGTCCAGACTTGGTCATTTCGCAATTAGGGTTGCAGAAGTTGCTATAACCAAAGGATCCTTTATGCTCTTCTTTGGGCGTGAAGTATTTCCAGCACCACAAAAGCGATTTAGTTCCCTTCGACATGATCGAGCCTGAAAATTAACCCTTAATTACAACAAAAGTTGAGCAGCAAAATAAACATTTTTTGAAGCAAGAGAACTATTTCTCTCTTAGAATAAGCTTTGAAATATTCATCCAAGACAAAAAAATTTCAAATTATCTATTTTTGCAATTGTCCGATTTCTATTTGACGGACAATTGGGTCAGACAATTGTCGGACAATTGTCGGACAATTGTCGGACAATTGTCATGGACAATTGTTCGAGGTCAACCCTAATGTGGACACATCAGTACCTTGTATTGTAAATACTTGTTACTCCTACCTCAACCAGCAGCCTGTCAATAAACTACAGAAAACAAAGAATATAAATTTATTCAGGACAATTTAACGAATGAGGAAGCGGATTCCCAAGACAAAGTTTGAATTTGTAGTGCATTCATCTCGGCTGCGATCAGTCCTTGTTCGGCATGTTCTTCATCCCCATAACCATTTCTTCACCGCAAGCAGCCACCACAGAGATAAGCAGAGCGTTTTCATCTTTTTCGAAGGCCTGTTTGATCTGAGTGCCAAGTTCATTGTCAGGAATACGCAAATCATCCTGAAAAAAGCCTTCAAACATAGATGAAGAATGTTTGAGGAGCAACCTTGGTTTCGCAGGTGTCAAGATCCATCAAGCTGAGAAATTCATCGTCATTGATAGAGAGCAACTGGAACAAGGATATGACGTCAACGAAAGATTCAGTGAAATACCAACCTGATATTCTTTACGCTTGACGATAGGAATGTCCATGTTGTGAGTCGAAGGGCAGATATCCTCGAGCTTCTTGTTTGTGAAGATATCCAGAGCCACCATGTGAACTTTGGCGTGTCCGTGCTTGCCAGTCTTTGAAGTCGACATCTCCACCACCTAAAGAACAGAAATTTAGCTAACCGATGAACTTTTTCAATCGAGATGGAAAATACCTTGCAAGGACGACCCTTGATCATAACGAACTCGCCCTTTCGAATAGCTGCAAATAGTTGAATAATTAGATAAAAATAGAAAATCAAAGACTAACTAACTAGAATAATTAGATAAAAATAGAAAATCAAAGACTAACTAACCAGAACACTGTTTCGGATAAGTGGCACCAGCACCAGACTCTCCCTTAGCGAAGTCGCCGTCATGCTCGTTGTCTGACATAACTTTGTTCTACTTGATAACTAAAATTGGACTTGTTGGGAAAAAATATGAACAAAAATTAACAGTGTTGTTGTCAACATCACGTAGCAAAGGATGTTGCGTAGGCATTTATCGAAAAATTTAGAGCGTACAGCACATCATTCGCGCACCGAACCGGTTAAATTAATGGCAAATGCGACAAGAAATTTCAAAAAACACAATGCCAAGAATCTAATATTTTAGGTGTTTCAAAAAGGCTCAAATTGAAAGGACCCGTCAAAATAATTAAATCTCCCGTCAAATTTATTATTTCTCCCGTCAAATTCAAATTTCGCGCAAAATGATTAAATCTCCCGTCAAAATTATTAAATCTCCCGTCAAAATCACTAAATCTCCCGTCAAATTTAAATTTTGCATTGTTAAGTTTTACTTTTACCTCATCAAGGTCATATTTTATGCAAGATGCGTCGATTTCTCATTTAATCTTGTCTTTACTATGTCAAATTTTCATTTCAGATGCCTCGAGGACCAGCTCTTATTTGGACGAATGTGAAATTATGCCAAAGTAAAGAAGAAATGCGAAAGAAATGCCGAAAGCGAAGATTCACCAAGATGCCTGTGATGAGATCAAAGAGGATGTTTCTTTGCTGTCAATGGCAACTTCACTTGTCGAATTGGCAGCAGGTTTTCTTTTTGGGGGTTTATGTGTTAAAAGAAAATTTTAGGCATGCCTTTTATTTTTAGCTTCGCGTACACTTTGGGATCATTGGAATGCAAAATGGAGCCAAATTCCAAGACTGTATCAGGCCTGTGACAAGTTTTTCAGCTCATGGCTTTTGAGAAGTGACTACCGAGGATGGTTTTATCGTTTTGCTCCAGGATTTTCAATGTTTTTAATTGCTACCAACAATGGTCTGGAAGGTACGAATAAAATGATCAAAGACAATTACACTCAGAGGGAGCTTTTGGGCCTGCCGCGATTTGTTCTGGTGGTAGAGCAGCTGGTCGAAGGTTGGAGCATTGATCCAGAAAGGTAAGAAGTTCATATTCTAAATTCAATTTTATGCCATCTGTACATTAGGAGCCAGTATACGTGCCAACTATTCCTCAAAATCCGAATAGCAACTTGCGCAAATCAGTGGAAAAGCTTAGAAAAGAAAGGCGTCAATTTTTTCACATCAATCACAATGAAGAGCATATTTGGCTGATTCGTTCAAGTTCCTGCTGCATTGACGTTGATTTGGTGCCACTGTGGATTGAGCTTTATTTAAAAATTGTTCATTGCTGTTATTTATTGCCGTTTAGCGAATAAAGATGATCTCGGGTTGGATAGTGTGCTTACCTCGCAAATACATGTAAATTAAAGGGTTGGTTCCTGGACATCATTTACATGGGTCCTGAGATCTTCTCACTCATCTACCTAAAAAATGAAAAAAGCCGTCAAGTGTGTGTATATTGCGTATATTACAAGGTAGTTGAGTCTACAAAAACAGCCAAAATCACTGAGAGAGCAGTGCACATTGGTGTATGAAACATCCCACTGCTGGAATTTGACATAGTAAAGGCAAGATTAGATGAGAAATCGACGCATCTTGCATAAAATATGACCTTGATGAGGTAAAAGTAAAACTTAACAATGCAAAATTTAAATTTGACGGGAGATTTAGTGATTTTGACGGGAGATTTAATAATTTTGACGGGAGATTTAATCATTTTGCGCGAAATTTGAATTTGACGGGAGAAATAATAAATTTGACGGGAGATTTAATTATTTTGACGGGTCTTTTCACCTACAGCCTTTCAAAAATACTTTTTTGAATCTATGTTAGAAAAAAGTCGCTAAGGCCTCACCTACAATGAGTCAGATTTTGGCTGCCAGACAATTTCCACTATTTTTGGAAATGTCGCGCGATATTGTCTACTATTTTGGAAAATGTCGTTTGGAATTTGTCGGCCGACTTTTTCCATTATTTTTATCATTTTTTCCGGGTGTTTTTGATTACTAATCTGTACTTTTTGGTGCTTTTTACACATTTGCAGCCTCTTTGCTTATTATATGTGATTTCTGAAATTTCGCCATGAAGGGCTCAAGCGATTCTGAATACCAAGAGATTAGCTCTCTTTCGAAGAACCAAATCGAGCAGCGAGATACAAGCAAGGTTGCAAAGTTCGTAATATGGGCTGACGGGTGGCGTTACGTTTTCGCTCGGGTTTTCGAAATGCCTCAATAATGATCCTTAACCGATATATTTTCTAAAAGAAGCATCACGTATCAAGGTACAAGCTTCTTAAATTGCTGGCACAAAGTGAAGAATAGGCGAGGTGTCTATAAGCATTGCAAAGGAAGAGAATTTGTCAAAGTAGATGGGCGTATTTTCCACCTCACAAAAAGCCACAGTGATGAACCGAAGCCAGACGATTTTGAGGTCAGTATCGACTGTGCAATTAAGTGATTAGTTTTTTTTATTTAACTTAGATACGGCGAAGGCTACAAGCAGGATATAGTGTAGCTGAAGCGTCGCCTTTTTCAAAGACAAAATGCATCGTCCGTTCAATCAAAAGGGGAGCTAGCAGACAGGTTAGAGCAAATATACCAAAGAATGAAAGCATTGCTAGACGAATTCAGCGCAGAAATTATAAGATATCTCTGGCTTCACAAGATCTGTTTAGCCATAATTTTTAAGATTTAAGACATTCAATTTTTAAGACCATGATCGACACAAAGAAGTTGCGTAAAATGTAAGTTCACTTATCAATGCAGAAGACTGAAGATAATCAACAGTTCTTGAAGTATGATTCGCGATTGAAAGAGCCTGGTAAAGTGTCTATTTTGTTTCCTGATCCCATGCCAATCAAATTTGCAAATTTTCAAAATATTGGAAAATGTCGGCCGACAAATTCCGAAAAGAAGCACCTTCGCTTTACCACCACCAGTCAACTTCGGATATATATCCTGAAATATTTTGTTGTTCTCATCATTTTATCTAGAGATGATGACGGGACGGGACGGGACAATTCCGTCCCGTCCCGTTAATTTTAGAGAAACGTCCCGTCCCGGAATCCCGCCCGGAAATTTTTTGGCACCTGTCCCGTCCCGGTGTCCCGTCCCGAAAAAATTCAATTTTTCAACAACTTCCTTCAACTTGTAATTACAGTCAACTAGAGATGATGACAGGACGGGACGGGACAATTCCGTCCCGTGCCGTTAATTTTAGATAATCGTCCCGTCCCGGAATCCCGCCCGGAAATTTTTTGGCACCTGTCCCGTCCCGGTGTCCCGTCCCGAAATTTTTAAATTTGAATTCTGACCCGTCCCGTCCCGAAAAGGTCAAGCCATCATCTCTAATTTTATCATCATATATCCTGAGTATTTATGCCAGGATATATATCCTGAGTAGGGTTGTCGATTTCGAACTTTTCGCTCGAAAGTTCGAAAAATTTAGAATTTCGAGCGGAAATTTCGAATTTCGAACGCTCGAAAAAAAATTTCGAATTATGCTTTCGAATTTCGAGCGCTCGAAAACAAATTTCGAATTATGCTTTTGAATTTCGAGCGCTCGAAAACATTTTCGAGTTATAGTTTGGAACTTGCAGCACACAAAAAAGAAGGTAATTGTGAATTTGCTTGTTTTAGAAGAATGCCAAGCGAAGTTTGAAAGTCGTTTAAGAAAGTCGCTGGAAAGGCTATTCGCACTTGTGGTGAAGAGCTTACACTGCCAAAGAGTGGATCAACAACTCATCTTTCGGGTCACCTGAAATCGGCAAAACACAAGGAAAAGTTAGCGAACAAAGAATTGGGACCTTCCGACGCAAAAAAAAGCCAGAGTGGAGCCAATTGCAACTGTATTCAGTCCAGAATATTCCAAGCAGCAGAGCCAGCTATTAACCAACGATATGACTAATTTTATTGTGGATTCTAATTTGCCATTTTCGATCTCCGAGTCTCCGTATCTACGCCGTTTAATCAAGCACAACTATGGACAAGCAACGGTAGTTCTTTTTTGGCCGCTTTTTTGCATAGTTGATAATATAGTACTAGTTTTAGCTGCCATCGCGTCATGACATCACTGCTGAAGTGCCGATTAAAGCAGCCAACTGCATGAAAGATCTACGTTGCTTTGTCAAGGCTAGCTTTGTCACTTACCTTAGACAAAATTCCGAGCAAGGATCTTATTCAAAAATGCATTAAGAGTTTCTTTTTGCCATGTTACTATGTTTACCATGTTGAAAAACATGGTAAAACAGGCAAAAATGCCCAAAACTCAATTTTTTTATTGACCAGAACTCAAAAATAATGTTTTTTTTCGAGCTTCTGAGGTGATTTTAGGTCGATATATGGTGTTTAAAAAAGTTGATTGGGGCGGTCTATATTCAAGTAGGGTCAGTTTTTTACATTTTACTCAAAAGTGAGGAAATCCAAGCAATTTAAAATTGGCAAAAACGTGACCTTCCAGATAATTGAATTTTTAACTTCTCTCAGTATGTTCTCTCCTATATTCCTATTCCAACAGAGAAAATAACATCTCAAAATGGTGAGCCGGATCAGAGCTATCTATTGCGCACAAACTTATAGCAGAGTGATCACAATTTCACAGTTTTTTAATCTTCCTTCTGTAAGCGAGTTTTCGGAAATTTTTCAACAAACATTCAAGTATGTCGAGATCGAAAATTTTCGAAAACTGGCTTTCAGAAGAAAGATCAAAAATTTTCTGTGAAATTGTGATCACTCTGCGACAAGTTTGTGCGCAATAGATAGCTCTGATGCTACAGTAGTCACTTTAACTGTTGAAAAAAATTGTTTTATGAAAATCATAGAGACCAAGCTATATTTGTCAAGGATTTAAATTTAGCCTTGGTTTTCAAGGCTATTCTTTTTCCAAAAAAAATAACAAAGAGATAAAGTTGACATTTTTATTCACTGAGTGGGCAGCTGCCTTCATCTTCACTTGCGGAATCTACCTGAGGCACATTTCTGGTGACTGGGGGAATAAAGGCTGGGACAGGGGTAGTGGCAGGACTCAAGTTGATTCGCAAATGCCCGAAGTCAACATCGTATTGGTAGCAGAAGATGCTGAGAAAGTCAATGGTGTAGACTGTCTGTCCTTTGTTCAGTTGGACCACTAAGTCGGAGTCGCCTTGGTAGTTTTTTCTCAGGGAGCATTGGCTAAAAGTGGAGAGTTTTTGACAGGTTAGTGTTTGGTTTAAAAATTTTGGTTTACCGAGTAGGTGTGTCCCTGCCGACTACCATGGCTTTCCGGCCATTACCTCGTTGAACTTCTCCGTTGCCAGCGAAAATCCATCCATCTGAAATGGAAGTTTTAAGAAAGGAACAATGCTGTATTGAAGGACCTGGGGCTTTGGTGCCATCCAAAGAGAATTGCTGAAGCACTAGTGTTTTGGAATCCAACACTGTGATAGGTCCAGTATTGGCATTGTAGAGACTCCCAACGATACCTCGACTGGGCTTTTGGGGATTTTTGAGACAACAGTAAGGTTGAGGGGCTTCTTTGTCAAGTTTGACTGCAGATAGGTATTTCTGAAAATATTAAAAAAGTTTATATTGTTGATTGTATAGATATCCAACAAAGGGGGCGGCTTTTTTCCTTGGTGCCCCCTGTTGAATTTTTTGTTATCCTTTACTTTTATTCTTAGGCAAGGATAGACCAGCGTATGTTAGGAGGGACTCAAAAATTAGTCTAAGATTTGTTTCAGTCCGTCCTAACATACGCTGGCATAACCTTGGCTAAACCTAAAGCCTAAAATATAAAAAAAAACCACAGGGGGGACCAAGGCAAAAAAGCCCTTCTTTGTAGGATAGGGCCCTCATTTACTTATTTTAATATTTCTTATAAGAATATTCCGTTTTTTAGAAAGGCCTATCCACAAACAAGTTATTTTTCTCACATTTCTCTCCTTTCAAATGTATCGATTTGTGTGTGTTGTAATGTTGGCTTTGTGTGTCAGCCTCTGCTGCCATTCAAACTATCTATTTTCTTGCTTAGTTTTTTTGACAAACACCTAAGAAATGAATAAAATTTTCCAAAAATGGCGCCTATCAACCTAGCCTTGCAAAATGACCAAAAAGCTATGAGTGCCAGTCCAATTAACACCACTATTGTGCTGAGTGCTCTAGCGCTATGTGTGTTGCTTGCTCTAGTGTAGGTTTTGTGATTTTTGCTCCTATGGTAGTGGGTTTTTCAAAAAAGGCGACTCTTGGCTAAAGTACACTATTTGGCCAGAGCCGAAAGTGCGTTTTTTCAAGGTCTAAGTATTTTTTAGGTGCGCTCAACTCAACTGCAAGCCACCAAGCCCCTTGCGCCCCCGAAGGGGGCGCAGGGGCTTGATGGGTTAGAGATGCGCGCACTAACTTACCTTAGACATGATTCTGGGCAAGACTCTTGATAAAAATGCATATAGAGGCTCTTTTTGCCTAGTCTCAGTCACCAAAACGGTGTAAAATACCAAAAATGACCAAAAACCATAGGGGGGGCCAAGGCAGTCGAAATTTTTTTTTTCAAAAAATGGCCTTCTCACACTTTTTTCGCCGTTTCTATCGTTTTCACGGCCTTAAAAACACATAGACCTTGAAAAAACGCACTTTCGGCTCTGGCTAAATAGTGTACTTTTTTGTTTTATTCCGTAGTTTTTTTTTAATTTAGATTTTTGTACATTCACTTTGTGTGGAACAGCCGCCGCCGAACATCTAACACTTCTCAATTCTGGAATAGTCGTCGGTTTGATGTGAGTGATGTCGATGCAGGTGGAGGCAGAATAGACAGAGCAACTACCTCCACAAGTGAACAAAGACTGTTATTAAACACCAATTGTGATGATGACTCTTCGGGTATTGATGATTAACATGTTTATTTATGTACAAATCTTCTATTCCATGAGTGCTATTTGTGGTTGTGCATAGCAGTGGGGCGCTATCTGAGCTCAAAACTTGTAAAAAAAACTTATGAAAATGGGAATTTTGAAAAAATAGATAGTTCCAAACTAAATTTACGGCCCTATTCCACAATGGAGAGTTTCTTTACCTTGGTCCTCTGTTGATTTTTTTGTAAATTTTAAGCTCAGGCAAGGGTAGGCCAGCGTATGTTAGGACGGGCTCAAACATAAATAAAGAATGTATTTGAGCTCGTCCTAACGTATGCTGGCCTACTCCTGCCTAAGCCTAAAGGGTCTTTAAAATACAGCAAGGAGACCAAGGCAAAACGTACACCTCCACCCCCCATTGTGGAATAGAGCCAAATTTAGGTAAAGGGACGTTTCCGATTTTTTTTCAAATGAAAAAAAAACGGAACGCAAAAAGTGTGTTTTTCGAAAAAATGCCTTGGTCCCTCAATTTTTTCGAAACCGTGCTTATTGGCGTTCAAAACAACAGGTGGGACCGACTCAATTTTTCTTAAAAAATCACTTTTTGCCGTTCCGTTTTTTTATTAAAAAAAAAACCAGAAACGTTAACGCACCTAAATTTACTTCATTATTAGTTTTGAGATACCACTACTAGTGCAGTTAAAAGACCATGGCCACGCGTTCTTAATTGTGCCCGCCAATAAAAAAAATTCTCCTATTCATTGACTTTCTGTACGGATTTTTCAACTTGGTTTCTAACAAAACCAGGGCTAGAATTTAATTTTAGGTAAAGTTTTGTAAAAAACGAAGTTAAAAAATCCGTACAGAAGTTCAATGATTAGGAAATTTTTTTGAATAGGCGGAGTACAATCGTTGCCGTAGACGGCAGTAGTACATGGTGCGTATTCCAGACAACAAAGGATGCCGCCTTTTTGCCCCATACCTATTGGACACTTTTAAAGAGACGCCCTAAAACTATGAGGTATTTTTGATCTGGAGTGGGCGGAGCCAAAATTTTTCACACCTCTTGAACTAAAAATTTCATTTCAAAGGGTAAGATATTTTGTTGTCCCGCCCACTCTAGATCTTAAGGGCCCCATAGGTTTAGGGCGTCTCTTGAAAAGTGTCCAATAGGTATCGGGCAACAAGGCGGCATCCTTTGTTGTCTAGAATACGCACCATGTACTACTGACAGGAATGGTCCTTTAAGTCTCGCTAATTTTCAATACCAACACCCGCCACACCACATAAATTTTATTTTGGCTGCCCAAAATCAAGATGAAGCTTGTATAATGTCGCTGTCCGCCGTTCGTCAAAGTTAATCCTGAATCGAGACTTCACTGTAAAGACTTCACTGTAAAGACTTCACTTATTCATTTGTTTCTTAGCTGTTGAGATATGAAAGAGAATTTTTAGCATAAAAATTTTGTGTTTTGATAAATATCTGATAAATATAAATTTATCTATTAGATAAAATCGATTGGTATTTTATCTGATAGATAATTATTTTTATCGGTTTTATTATCGATTTATCTGTTCAGATAAATTTATCTGTTCTGCGAACTACGATATTCGACTATCAATTTAACGCACCCATAAGGCCAGTCCTCTGTGAGTACGTTACATCAAAGGTTGACTATATGTGGTTTTTCGTAAAATCGCAAACACGTTTTCACTCAATACACAGATTCTAGGTTGGTACTGGTGTTTGGTTCACGATGCTGCCAAATTTTTTTTTAATTTTTTTTGAAAATTGTTTTTGAATTTTTTTTTTTAATTTTTTCGAAAATTTAAAAAAATAGTAATTTTTCAAAAAATTAAAAAATAAATTTTTTTCAAAAACAATTTTCAAATTTTTAAAATTTTTGAGAAATTATATGATATACGGCACTTTTTGACATCCGATATCTGATCCGATATTTTTTCACATCCGGTGCATTCCTGCACCGGATATAAAAAAAAACACTATTTATAAAACTTTCTTAGATGTTTGAGAAAAAAAACCCACCCATGACTTGCCGGAGACCACACCAAAATAGGTCCATGCCTTGACGTTTTTCTTGCCCAGCACAACAACAAAGCGCTCTTTCTGCACTCCTTTGTCCAATATCTTCTTACTAAAATTTAATAATATCAAAAAACCAGACCCAAAAGTTGCCAACACAAAAAACAAACATAGGCAAAGTGTATTGCAGTCCGTTTGTTGGACTGACTACTTTGTACAGTGATTTAACAGCCTCCACCTCGTCACTGGTGGAAAACACAAAGGACAGGTCTTGTTCTGCAATTTTCAAGCATACCAATTAGTTCACTAGCTAAGTAATTGAAAAATTCAACCACTTTGTTGTTTGTCCACATTGAAGTTGGTGATCTGAATAGCCGTAGCATTGACCAGCCAAACATCGCCCGAGATTCCGTAGGAGGCATTGTTGAGGCGACCGAGATAGACGCCGTAGTAGTCGTCTCCGATACTGGAAAGGGGAGCGGCTAAGCAGTGGTTGGAGATCGCAAAAAGCAATCCTGAAAATGGTAACTGTTTTGCGAAAAAAACTTCAAAGAAATTTGCTTGTAAAATATGGGTTCACCTTAGGGCGCATAAAAGTCCTTATCAATAAGGACGCTTCTTAGAAAAAAATTTCATTTTCCAAACTTAAAATGCCTTTTTAGGAGCCTTTTCAGACCGGCAACTCTTAATAAACTGATCCCCTCTACTTCGAGAATTTATATCTCGGTCCAGAGAAGTTTTGTTTACATCATTGTTTTTTCTAAAGTTGCGCAAATGGCCAGCCATTTTGAAATCGGCCATGTGACCTCAACCCGGCCATTTAACAGTCATTTCCACCGTGAATTTCCACAGTTAGAAAATTTTTCATAGTTACCGTAAATGTTCTAATAGAGCCCCCTCTCGACTTTGAAGGTCTGAATCTCGGAGCAAAGTCAATATTTTGCAATGCTGTTCATTGCATTTTCTTAACTCCCACAAGCTCTACTGATTATGCTTTTTAGATTTTGAATTTTCACCCAAAAATCTCGAGATCGACCCACAATTTTCCCGATTTTCGGAGGGTTGAAAAATAGAGCCCCGGGGGGCTCTATTAAAACATTTACGGTAATAAGTAAAAGGGTTAGTCAAACCTCCGGCCATTTTGAAATGTCTCGGCCATATTTCGTGATATGGCCATCACCCGACCCTTATTTTTTCTTAACTCTCACAATTTCCATCGAATCCACTTTTTCAATTTTGGTTGAGCACGCGAAAATTTCGACTCCAAATTTTTCAGATTTTTGGTAGGTTGAAAAATAAAGCGACCGGTCGGCTTATTAGAGCAAATACGGTATATGAAGTTCTTCATTTTTTCTAATAGAGCCCCACTCCTCTAGAAATGAATTTAAAAATAAAACCACCGGGGTTCTTTAAAAAATACGGCAAATACACATCTCGATTGTATGATTTCACCTAGAGCCTTCAGAAATGTAAAAAAATACCTAGAAAAGCAAAGTCGAGCAAGAGCATTATTAGAAAACTACAAGAATGAGAAAAAATGGTGAAACTAACAATAAACCCTTGAACTAATTTAGATTGTGAGAATGAGATGAGCAAAGAAGAACTGGATAATTAGGTCAACCCGACAGGGTTTCTTATTATTTATTGCTGCTGTAAAAACAACTACGAGGAGAAACAAAACAAAGATTTTTTTAAAAGTTATTGCAAGAAAGACAGCAGAAATATACAAAAAAAAATAAGTTGAGACTTAAAAGACACAATCTGTATGAACCATAACACCTGGCCATGCCGAAAAATTTTTTACTACTTTTTTGACTATCTCGTAGGGTTGTTCACGACCGGGTAATTTTTTGACCCGGTTTGTTTTCTTGACCATTTTCAGTATTATTTCAATTGTTATTCTAGGGAGGTGCAAACCAAATTTATATATATATTCAAAAATTCTTCCTCTTTGAAATGAGCCATCGTTTGTTCTTGAATAATTCAAACAATTTAGAGCATGATCCGGATGGCCGATCCAGATCATATTCGGATCGACAACGCTTTTTAGAATAAAAGTTGCCAAAGGTCGAAGTGATAATCTATAGAAAACTCCAAGCTTTCAGCAATTTGGACACGTTTTCTTGACGGATATGTGTTTAGCAGGGTCGATTTACTAGTAAAAGTGCTCGGCCCTACTTCTTTATAGGGGTCCTCGGCAAAGGTGCTCGGTCCGCTGTTGTTCTTTTTTGCTCGAATTTTCGAAAAAGTACTTCATCCGTCAAAAACAATCCCCATCTTGTTTTTTCGCCGTTTTCGATTTTTTAACTTTTTTGAAATTTTTTGAATTTGAGTTTATTTTGTTTTTTTTTGCTAGCTTTCTTTAGACCATCATTCTATTTATAAAACATCTTGTAGTTCTGGATCTCAGCTTTCTAACAAGCTTTTGACCGAATTAGTGAGGTCTTAAAAACTTGGAGGTTGGAAAAGTTGAAAAAAGTTGAAAAATTGCAAGGCAGCCGCAATGCAGCCGCAATGCAGCTGCAAAGCAAAGGGAATCAGCAAAAAGCTTAAAGTATTTTTCAATGGTGGCAGCAGGATAGTCATCAGTGGGATTTCAGCTGACAAAAAGTACACACACATTCAATATTAAAGGAGAGCAAGAAAAAAAATGATTACAAATAGATAGCTAAGATAAATCATTATAAATAGCTGCGATAAATGATTGTTTACGATGATTTTATATATGGAATAAACAAACACTATGTTCATTTGGCATCAACTGATTTGGTTTGCGAACAAGCTTGGTCCCCCCTGTTCTTATTTTTTTCAAAATTTTTTTTGTGTTTTATCTTTTTTCTTGTATTCTGTTAATTTTAAGTCTCTCACAATGTAATTCACTGACAATGATATGCTTACAGTCGATTTTGATGCTCAGAAGACCATCGATTTTTATAGAACCAACATGTCCAAAATATATGCCGTTAATATTGTTGGTATTGTTTGAATACTATGAGTTTGGCTCTGCATAAATTTTGTCAAAAAAAAATAACAGGGGGGACCAAGACAAAAAATGCACCGGATTCTATACTAAAGCCAATGAATGAATAGCTTTTATTTTCATAATATTTATTAAAAAAAAAAAAACCCTTCATTTCAACAACAGTGGGAACCAAGGCATTTTTTCGGGGCCAACCTCAACACATATAAGGCCAGCTTTTCACTTTGCAAAATTTCCGGAATAATTTTTTCTATAATACAATTTTTTCAAACATTATATTGTGTGATACTTTCTGTTCACGATATTTTAGAATTTTTTATTTTACAAATGAAACTTTCTCAACACGAGAGTTCCCGACTGTAACTTTGGACTATCTGGGGGTTTTAAGACCTGCTGAGCACGAATATTACAAAATCGGACATGCGAACATTGATGTAAGGCCCTCAAAAGTCCTAATCTTCGCGGTGACTTATCAAGGTCAGGTATGGTTTTTCTTTAAGCTGGTGAGCTGTAAATTCATTTAGTGCAGCTTCTTCTTTTATACTCAAAAGAAAGCCCTTTGTCTGGGCTTTCTAATGGTGTGTCGTTTGCCTACATATGAAACCATTGAAAAAACCACATGAAAACTACCGTTTTCTTACTCACCAAATTTATAGATGACATTTCACAGGGTGACACAAAAAAACAGTCACATTTTTGAGAAATTTTTATAATCGAATTTTTTGGGTTCCAACCATTCCTAACCAGTTAATTCATGAGTGATTGTGTTTATTTGAAAAATCACTGCTTCCTTTAAGTAAGCTCTAAGTTTTTTATAGGAATTGTGAATCAGAGAGCTCCCAGCTAGCTTAATTACTATCATCGATTTTTCTGGGAAATCGATGGAACAAGAAATTGCCTTGACAAATTTTTCAAAAATTTTTTTTTGTGTCACCCTGTAGATGTCAGGTGAGAGTGTGTTTTTCCTCTTTTGGAGAGAATTAAAGAAGTGAGCTGGCAGGCTTTTTATGGATGGACGATTCTGGTTTAATTTTACTGCGTTTGGAATAAATATTTTTAAACAGAACATTTAAATGCTGATTCTGAATTTGAAGTATTTCGTTATAGCCAATGGCCTCTGTGCAAAAATTTCTTATACTTTTCGTAAGATTGTAAATTTAAAGAGGCGTAATTTGGTTCTTTTATGTTTTTATCCGTAATAACTTTTTCGTATGTAGGCAAACGACACACTATTGAAAAGCCCAGACAAAGGGCCTTCTTTTTTGGAGAGCGTGCAACTATGATTCCGACCATGCAAAATCGATCACTTTCCCGACCCCTTTTCACCCACTTGATCCACTGGATCCATCCGGCTACCATTGTGCTGAGCACAGCCTGTTTGACCTGCTCAGACAATGTTAGTGTTGAGAAAGTTCAATTTGTAAAATAAAAAAATTTGAAAATATCGTGAACAGAACTTATGACACAACCTAATATTTAGATCACGAAACAAAATCAATCCAATATCGTTCTGGGCAGCTGTTTTTTCTAAATTACTGATGCATACTATTATTATTCTCTTGAGTATCTTACTGGCACCTTTTTATTCGAGTGTCACTAGTAAGAATCTGACATGTGATGGCTCTAATACTTGCAGTAAGTTTTTATGTGGAATTTCTTTGATGTTAGGACTAAAGGGTTTCTTAAAACGCATTTTCGATCCTGAAACTTGCCAGCGCCTTTCCTGCATTTTTAGCTAAAGAGGCTTTATTTTTCTTTGGAAGTTTTGCGTCATCATGAACGGAGGGTTTATTTGACACCAAACTTGCAGAGAGTAAAAATAAAAATTATGGATGAAAACTTGTAAATATGCAATATTTAAGAGTAAGAATCCTGTAAAAATGAACCGCTTTTCTTGAACGGACGCCAAATATGTTTGTGATGAATTTTAAAAGCCTTATATCGTAACGATTTAAGATTTTTGTGAAAGTTACCGTATTTTCTCCCTCGCCAATCCGCGATTCAAGACTGACGTCTAAGTAGCAGATAAGCAGGTTTGCAAGTTCGCAAAAAGACAACCTGGGGACATAATCAAATAGTGGACCGGATTGAATAACAGGGCGAAAATTTTATTCTTAAGCTGGGGTTTGGGCTGTATCTTAGATCAAGTAGCAGTGAAACCTTGTGCTGAAAGTTTTAATTAGATAGCCAAGAGCGTGAGGATCTTTTTAATAGCAAATTTGTAAAAAAATCTAAAAAGGTGTGCTCTCAAAGAACCTTAAAACAGCAACCTAGACGATGTAGTATAAAGGTAACCCCCCATTTTACAAAATAAATTATTTTAATAAGAAAAACCGAAGAAGACCGGATCAGCGAGATTTATTTTCCTATTTGATATTGGCTTCTGTGTAGGAGATCGCCGAGGTTTGAAAGTACGGTAACTACCATTTTAAGAACTATATTTGGTACAATTGCACTTTAGGCATCCTTAACCACTTTAGGCATCCATAGAAAGTTTAGGCATCCATAGAAAGTTTAGGCATCCATAGAAAGTTTAGGCATCCATAGAAAGTTTAGGCATCCATAGAAAGTTTAGGCATCCATAGAAAGTTTAGGCATCCAACCAATACTTCAGGCATCCATAAAAAGTTTAGGCATCCTTAACTTTATTCGATAAAAAGATGTTTAAAACTTGAAAATTTTTTCTAACCGTCTCATCAGCTTCTTTAGCACGAATAATGTCCTTTCTCGAATCGCTTGACAAATTTTTCTTCGTCATTCTAAAGTTGATGTCAATGATATGATATCACGCCAGTAAACAAGAAAAACATGGTTCATTCAGAAATAAATCTATATGAGGAATTTTTTTTGCTCGTCCATGAATTGGGGTGGACGTAATAAAAGGAAATTTTTTTCATAAAATTAGACACTCGTCGAAGAATGTTATATATCATTTGAAAAACCGATAAAAATGCTACAACTTTCCTTTTCACATAATTGATTTCGTACCAAAAATAAAATCACCGAATCGAATTTAAAAAAAATTTATGAGTAAATTTTGCTTGAGGAATTTTTTTTGCTCGCTACTGTATATGTATAATCCGGCATACCCCGGAAATCACTGTCGGACTCTTGGTACGGGTCCAGTTCCAAAATTAGAAAAAATCGCTTTTAACAGCTAAAAATCTTACTTTCAATAAAATAGGAATTGTCAAGACAGTGCCGATATTATTGTATGATGTCAAACAATTTGAAAAAAACAAATTCATGGAACAGATAACTGTCAAAAGAGTCAACATTCCTGTGAGCATGTCTGTAGCCGGATTTAAGGAATTTATTTGCGAAAATGTTCCAGAGGTCAAACAAATTGACGTAGAATTTGATGTCTATAATTTGAAAGAAAATAAATTCAATCAACTTGAACTAGGTGAAATGATGACAGATAAAATGATGCAAAATCTAAAAGCAAATACTAAACTTGGTTTGCTTTATAAAACTATAAGAATAACTGTTTACAGTCAACCCTCGTTAATCCGCCACCCTGAGGCCGGTCCCTAGGGATGGCGGATTAACGAGGGTTGGCTGTATAACATTGAGAAATTGAGAAGTCAAATCTCAACCGATAAAAATACTGGAGTAGTACAGGGTGGCAATTTTTTCTCATGAAGGAATTTTGGCGATAACTTTTTTTATTTTTCATGATTTGACACGATCTTTTTTATTCGAAAGCTGACACTCTAGGAAACCGAAGGACACCAAACTTGTTTATTTTGCTGGTCGTTGTTAAAACGGGACTCAATAATGTTCAGAAATGTTTAGTTTTCTTCTTTTAGTCATGGTCCACACTGCTCAAGAGAAGGCAAAGTGTGTCGGATTGTTCATCGAAAAAGCCAAAAGCGTCGCAGCATTTGGGGTTCGCTATCGGAGGGAGCTCGGGAGAAATGCGAAGGTGCCCGATCGCAAAAGCATCCTCGATTGATACAACAAGTTCAAAGAAGAAGGCAGCGTTGAGCGAAAAAGGAAGGATGGCAACAAGGTTGGCTTCCCTTTGCATCTATCTCCGAACAAGAAGTGGGCGTGCCTTTATCAGCCTACTCCAAGAAATGGTCAACAGAGCAATACAGAGCATACCAAACTCGCCTTGAATACTGCCTTGAGGTGAATTGGAAAAGCACCGAGCAAGAATATTAGTGAAAATGTGTTTTTGTTATTGTCTTCCATTGTTGTGTGATGTTCAAAAAAAGAGTTCTTTGCAAGTTTGGTGTCCTTCGGTTGCCTAGAGTGTCAGCTTTCGAATAAAAAAAGATCGTGTCAAAGTCATGAAAAATAAAAAAAGTTATGGCCAAAATTCCTTCATGAGAAAAAATTGCTCTTTTTGGTTAACTGTGAATACAGTCAAACCTCGTTATAACATACCCCCTTGGGACTGACCCTAGCGGTATGTTATATCGGGGGTTAATTTTGCAGAGTTTATTATTGAAGGGACTGACCCTAGGGGTGTGTTATATCGGGGGTTAATTTTGCAGAGTTTATTATTGAAGGGACTGACCCTAGGGTGTGTTATATCGGGGGTTAATTTTGCAGAGTTTATTATTGAAGGGACTGACCCTAGCGGTATGTTATATCGGGGGTTAATTTTGCAGAGTTTATTATTGAAGGGACTGACCCTAGGGGTGTGTTATATCGGGGTTAATTTTGCAGAGTTTATTATTGAAGGGACTGACCCTAGGGGTGTGTTATATCGGGGGTTAATTTTGCAGAGTTTATTATTGAAGGGACTGACCCTAGGGGTGTGTTATATCGGGGTTAATTTTGCAGAGTTTATTATTGAAGGGACTGACCTAGCGGTATGTTATATCGGGGGTTAATTTTGCAGAGTTTATTATTGAAGGGACTGACCCTAGCGGTATGTTATATCGGGGTTAATTTTGCAGAGTTTATTATTGAAGGGACTGACCCTAGGGGTGTGTTATATCGGGGTTAATTTTGCAGAGTTTATTATTGAAGGACTGACCCTAGGGGTGTGTTATATCGGGGTTAATTTTGCAGAGTTTATTATTGAAGGGACTGACCCTAGGGGTGTGTTATATCGGGGGTTAATTTTGCAGAGTTTATTATTGAAGGGACTGACCCTAGGGGTGTGTTATATCGGGGTTAATTTTGCAGAGTTTATTATTGAAGGGACTGACCCTAGGGGTGTGTTATATCGGGGGTTAATTTTGCAGAGTTTATTATTGAAGGGACTGACCCTAGGGTGTGTTATATCGGGGGTTAATTTTGCAGAGTTTATTATTGAAGGGACTGACCCTAGGGGTGTGTTATATCGGGGGTTAATTTTGCAGAGTTTATTATTGAAGGGACTGACCCTAGCGGTATGTTATATCGGGGGTTAATTTTGCAGAGTTTATTATTGAAGGGACTGACCCTAGGGGTGTGTTATATCGGGGGTTAATTTTGCAGAGTTTATTATTGAAGGGACTGACCCTAGGGGTGTGTTATATCGAGGGGTATGTTATAACGAGATTCGACTGTAGTGATTAAACGTCTCTTAAGTAATTTTTATAATTTAAAATTGATTAATAAGGCTCGGCTCTACATGCGTTCGCGGATCTAGAAAAAAAACATGCCTTGGTCCCCCTCTTGTTTTTTTTTAAATTTTTGTTTCTCAAAAGTCTCAAAAAGTGTTTATATAAACTTTTTAGTCATTTTTTCGAAAAAAAATTTTTTGGTACAAAATTTTCTAACAAAAATTTAGCCTTGGACTCGCGAAAATTTAGACCGCAATCGCATATAGAGTAGGGTTGGCAAGGGTAGTGTTAAAACAACTTGCCGACTAGTTGATGGGTTTGATAGCAGTTTTTCAACAGGCTGTAAAATCTTCATTTTGGGCATTTCAGAATTTTTTTTGAACTGTTCTGTAGATTTCGCCGTTCTGCGTAAAATAGTTCAAAATTTTTTTGAAATGCCAAAAAAAGAAGATTTTACAGCCTGTTGAAAAAGTGCTCACAAACCGAGCAACTAGTCGGCAAGTCGTTTTAAGACTACCCTTGCCAACCCTAATATAGAGACAAAAGTTCTTTCCCAACATTTGCCCCACTAAAAAGTCAGGTTTTCAAAAAAAGTTGCTTACCACAAGTTGACCAATTGCCTTGGTCCCCCAAGGTAATTAAACTGAAAAGGGTATCTGGATATCTTCTAAAATACTCAAAAGATTGGATCTGAACATAGTTTTGTTAGCTGGGACCTATCGCATAAAGAAACTCTGGTATGCATCCATTTTTATGCATCCAGAGTCACTTTCGAGTGATTTGTGTCTAAGGTATGTTGGTGTGCGCATCTCAACTCCAAACCACCAAGCCCCCTGCGCCCCCGAAGGGTGCGCGGAGGGGGGGGCTTGGTGGTTTAGAGACATACCTGCGCCGGGTTTTTCTAAAATCGGCGCCATGAGCCCGCGCCGACTGGCACCGGCACCGGAAAAGTATCAGCGCCGGAGTGAAAAATATGTGTTTCACTTGAAAATTTTTGTTTTTCGCTGCCAGGATCTAAGTTATGTGCGGCCAATACCAAAAAACATAGTATGAAGATTTGAAAATGTCAAAACTATTCAAAAAAATCCAGTTCCTTTTATGGCGTTCTGTATTTTCACGTTTTTTGTAACCTTGGACACATGTTTAAGTCCGTCTCAACGTTGAATAGCCTAAATTTACAAAAAAAATTATTTTTGTCTAAAAAGCATAGAAGTACAGAACTCCATAAAAGGCGCAAATTTAAAATGACCCGGAAAAAACCTAGGCTCCAAGCAATGTGTTGATTTTTGGACTACGTTCTATAATGACTTACTGTCTCGTTTTGGTATCAAAATGATTTTTTCTCCTACCTTTCTCAGCACGAAATTCTGAACAAAACGCACCAATTAGCACAATAAGAGCGATTTTTTGTAAAATTAAACTTAAATTTGCCGATATTGATTTCCGGGGTATGCCGGATTATTACATATATATCCTATTCACGATACGCTGAACACGACAGGACGACTAGCAAACTTCAAAGGCCATCTTCCGCATTTTACCCTACCCCACTCACAGAAAAATTTTTATACAATTTGAAAGCTAATGAATAGGGCTTTCTGATAGCATAAAATTTATTTTGATTAATTAGACAAAAATTTTGAGAAAAATGGATTTTTATGAGAAAAAGTCGAGTTCTGAAAGTACTTTTTTCACATAATTACCACCGTTGTTCCGACTCTTGCAATCATCACCGGTGCGTATAATACCTTGTTATTGGGTTTTAACATAAGTCATGGCAGTTTTTTAGTAATGAATTTTATTCGCTAATTATCACACACATGCGATATACTTTACGGGACTTGCATTTTCGACATCACTTTTGTTATTACAGAAGCAGCTAGGGAATTTGTGCAGTTCAGGAGAAGATGCTATGCCAGAAGAACGGCTCAAAACTGGTCTGGCATAGCATCTTCTCCGTGAACCGCACAAATTTCCCTAGCTGCTTCGGTAGCCTTCGCACCACGATTGAAAGCGAAAAGCAAGTGATGCCGAAAATGCAAATCCTTGTCCACTTGACACTCCATCGTTTATGCCTGCAAATTACCAAGAATTGATCATTCCAGAAAAACAATAACAAAGATCTTGTAGAGCAAAGAATGAGCTTTCCATTGGTATGTAAAGTATATCGCATGTGTGTGATAATTAGCGAATAAAATTCATTACTAAAAAACAGCCATGACTTATGATACAACCCAATAGAAAGCCCATCATCTGGGCTTCCAAACGCAGTATTATACTTTAGAGAAAAATCATGGAAATTGCCCTAAACAATCAAAGTTTAATTGAAGGTGGTGCTTAACTGAGTGCTTAACTTCGCAGGCCAATATCTCAAAACTGAGTGAAAAAATCAGAAAACAGATGCGTGCTTTCGTGTTCAGCGTATCGTGAATAGGACATATATGTATAATCCGGCATACTCCGGAAATCACTCTCGGACTCTTGGTACGGGTCCAGTTCCAAAATTAGAAAAAATCGCTTTTAATTAATCGCTTTAAAAATCTTACTTTCAATAAAATAGGAATTGTCAAGACAGTGCCGATATTATTGTATGATGTCAAACAATTTGAAAAAAACAAATTCATGGAACAGATAACTGTCAAAAGAGTCAACATTCCTGTGAGCATGTCTGTAGCCGGATTTAAGGAATTTATTTGCAAAAATGTTCCAGAGGTCAAACAAACTGACGTAGAATTTGAAGTCTACGATTTGAAAGAAAATAAATTCAATCAACTTGAACTAGGTGAAATGATGACAGATAAAATGATGCAAAATGTAAAAGCAAATACTAAACTTGGTTTGCTTTATAAAACTATAAGAATAACTGTTTATAACATTGAGAAATTGAGAAGTCAAATCTCAACCGATAAAAATACTGGAGTGGTACTTCGAATTCACACAAATGTGTCTTTAGATCAATTTAAAAGCTACATAACACAATATGTTCCACAGATTGCTGGCTTGCAGGATGCTAAAAAAGATTTTAGTGTTTACAGCTTAAAAAATGTGCAATCTAATCAACCAGAGCTGGTTGAAGAAATAGTCTATTTACCTATAAAATACCTTGAAAAAAATCCCGCCGTTGCAATAGCTCAAACATATATCCTAACTTTATATGATGTAAAAATTACGCCCGAGAATGTCCTAATATCAAGTTTTCATAATGCAGTACAAAATGTGCCTGAAAATCTTTCTCTAGATGAATTTAAGAAATACATTAAGAAAGCTTACCCTATCGGACAAATCATATACGATTTCACTGTCTACATAGTTAATGAAAATTTGACGCTAGGTCCTAGGGTGACTGATGAAATGATGCAAAATTTAGGAGGAAATGTGAAACTCGGATTATTTTACTATGTGCCTGTGGTTGTGTACGTTGTGGAAACAGTCGACAAGCACAATATAATAAGCTACACAGTCGAGAGACGAATTGATGTAGCATGTGAAAGTAGAGGGGGTAGGTTAACGGATTACGTCAAAAAACACTTTCCAGAGCTTCAAGAATTAAATAAAAATTTTGCTGTCTATGAAATTAAAGAAAATTCTAGTCATCAACTGACATTAGACACTACGATGACTTATGAAAAGATGTATAGAATTCCTGAACATACAAAAATTGCAATAGTAAAAACGCTGCCCATATTTTTGTATGATGTCCAACGATTTGATGGAGAAAATAAAATTGGGCAAGAAGTTATGAAAGAAATTAATATTCCCGTTCTACTATCAGTGGATCGATTTGTTGCCTACGTTAAAAAGCATATTTCAGAGGTGAAAAAGTTGGAAGGTAATTTTGGTGTGTATAGAATTAATCCAGACGTTGCATTGGACATACGACCCACTTTGGAAAAAGCACCAACACATTCGAACAAATCATATGAACTTGCAATAGAAAAAGAATTTAGTTTAAGTAAAATGGATGATTTATTAATGAAACATATCGAACCGCATGCAAGAATTGGACTTGTTTTTGAAAAAAGAACAAAAATTCCAGTACTTTTGTTTACTGCGGAATGTGAAATAAGTAAATGGGAAGAAATTAAATCTTGTGCCGTTAAACCGCTAACACCGGGAAAATTAGATATTGCTAGAATATCAATTGACCACCTAAAAACTTACCTTGTTAAAAAATTTCCAAATCTGGAAGAACTCGAAGAATTCACTCCTTATATTATGACAAAAGAAAACAATCCAGACCGACAAATGACTGATGAAATGATTGAAAATCTTGAAGAAAACACAGAAATTGGACTGGTTTTTGAGAAAAAAATTCCAGTAGTATTTCAATTTGTGGAATGTGAAATAAGTAACACAGAAGTCATAAAAACTTCCATCATTAAGTCGTCGCACAGTGCCAGATTAGCTATTGGTAGAATGGAATCTATTGAAGACCTAAAAAATTACATTGTCAACAACGTTTCAAATTTTTTAGAAATCGATAAATTCACTGTTCATAAAATGACAGTTTATAACACACCAAACAGAAAAAAAATGACCGATGAAATGATTAAAAATCTGAAAGAAAACTCAGAAATTGGACTGGTTTATGAGAAAACAATTCCTGCAGTAATTTACATTGTGGAACGTCAAAAAAGAAAACTACGTCCGGTGAAAAGTTCCGTTGTTAGAGTCTTTGAAAACCAAGAATTAGCTGTTGGTCAAGTGGAATCTGTTCAAAACCTAAAAACATATTTGTTCAGAAAACTTGAGAAAACTGAAATTTTCAAAAAAATTGAAGAATTTACTGTTTATAAGATGGCAACTGAAAACCAAGCAGAACAGAAAATGACTGATGAAATGATTAAAAATCTGAAAGAAAATGCGAAAATTGCATTGGTTATTGCATATACACCTAAAAAAATTTAAAAAAAAAATTTTTTTACAAACAAAGTACACGAGCTGGGTTTTTGAGCACACGAAAAAATTTTTTTTATGGTGTATTCTTGTAGAGCATCGGCAAGTAGCATGTGAAAGTGGTTACCCCGATCTTGCGTCACCGTAAGAAATTTGAAAAATAACTTTCCGATAATTACAAATTGCGTTTCTACCCATTTAAAACAATGAAACGTTGTTAGGAGTTGATAGAAACGCGTTTTTGAGTCAGGCGGGTAAAAGAAACATTAACCAATTTTTTTACAATACAGGGTGGCGCAATTTTTTCGGGTACATTTGTTTTGTTCATAACTTTTTAAATTCGCGGTCATTTTTTTTCGCTGACCACTCATTCGAAAGCCCTTTCTTTGCCATTTTGTTTAAAAAAAAGAACGCGCCGATATGATTAAAAATCACCGAGATATGGCTGTTTTTGTGAAGGCGTCGGGTTTCACCATTTTTTCGATTTTTAGATGCCTTACTCCAATCAAGAGAAAGCGCGAATCTTCGTGTGGTGGATCGAGAGCCAAAGCAGCTATGCAGTGTTCAGGCGACGAGTGCGAAGGGAAATGGGTCGTCATGCCCAAGTGCCAAAGCGAGACAATGTTATTCGATGGAATCAAAATGCTTTCTCGTTTAGGATGGAGCCCCGCCTCATTGGTCTCTAGCTGTGCGCAACTATCTGACAGCAGTTTTTCCGAACAGGTGGATGGGTCGTGGTTCTCCGAATCTTTCTTGGCCGCCATATTCTCCGGACTTGACTCCCTGTGACTTCTTTCTGTGGGGCTGGATCAAGAGCCAAGTGTACCGATCTCCTATCAGCGACTTGGATGAACTGACAAGAAGAATTCAAAACGCCTTTCGAGATTTGCCTCAGCAGATGATTGACCGATCAATTCAAGCCTATGAACAGCGTCTCAACCGGTGCATTGCTGTTGGTGGCAGAAGTGTGGAGCAAACATTTGCAAACGTTCATTGAGTCCTCGTTGGGGTTTTGTTTCGCATGTTATGATTTGTTATCAATAAAAATGTATCTGAATTGTTATTAAAAAATGTGTATGAAACACATGGATAAACAGTCAAAACCCGACGCCTTCACAAAAACAGCCATATCTCGGTGATTTTTAATCATATCGGCGCGTTCTTTTTTTTAAACAAAAGAAGGGGCTTTAAGCAAAGAAAGGGCTTTCGAATGAGTGGTCAGCGAAAAAAAATGACCGCGAATTTAAAAAGTTATGAACAAAACAAATGTACCCGAAAAAATTGCGCCACCCTGTATATCATAGCCAAGGTGTAACTATGGATAGGTTGTTTTTCAAATTTTTCACGGTGACGCAGGGTCGGGGTAACCACTTTTACGTGCAACTTGCAGACGCTCTACAAGGATACAGCGCTACTTTGATATAACCAACCAAACACCCCCCCCCTTTTTTTTTGCTTTTCGATTGCGTTTTGCAACGCTTTCCAACCGCCTACATCCCCCCACTCTCTCCCTGTCTCCTATATAGTATTAGAGATGTTTTGTTTGTTCACTTTTCATGTTTTGAGTTTGTCTGATATGTTTTTGTTTGGTTTTTCGGCCAATGTTTTTTTTTCCAAAAAAGGCTGAGGATTGAAGCTGAGGATCTCAGGAGTAGAATGGTCATTTCAGATTTCGATTTTGAGATTTTTTTGGTTTTAATTTTTGGATTTTAGAGAGCAAATTGTGATATTTTGCTTCAAGAGTCAAAATTTTAGAGCTGTTATCAGTGGAATTTTTCGGCCCGCTCTCAAAATGTAGCCCATAATCTCAGCTTTCTTTAAAAAAAAACATCGGCTCAGAATGTGGACCGGAACCGGGGGATCTTGACGCTTTTAGGGAGGTGGTCATTCGGTGGGAATTTGAAATCTGTCCTTCTTTTGAATTTAAATGTTTTTTATTTTTGTCTTGAGAGAAAAAATGTATTATACTGTTTTTGAGCTGTTTTGTTATATTTTGTTCGATTATTTCGGGTAAAAGTTTGGTAAGAAATCAAGCATCTAGTGGTTTTTCAATTGTTAATCGACATGATGACTGTACGTCGATCGACATGTCGATGGTATTTCAATCGAGATGTCGATTGTGTGTGAATCGAATGTCGGTTTAATAATTATTTTCTAATTAATTTTGTTACAATTGTCAATCGAGAAAGATAATTTTTAGCACTTCAAGAAGCAAAAGAGGTCTTACAATTTGTGGACTGGATTGAATAACAGGGCAAAAATTTTATTCTTAAACTGGGGTTTGGTCTGTATCTTAAATCAAGTAGTAGTGAAACTTTGTGCTGAAAGTTTTAATTCGATAGCCAAGAGCGTGAGGATCTTTTTAATAGTAAATTTGTAAATAAAACTCTGAAAAAGGTGTGCCCTCAAAGAATTTTGAAACAGCAACCTAGACGATGTAGCGTAAAGTCCGGTAACCCCCTTTTAAAAAATAAATTATTTTAATATTGTTGAAAAATCCGCGCATTGTATCTGCGAATTTGTTCATTTTCCACTTTTCAATTCTACGCTCGGTCAAAATTTGATAACCTTTCCACAACTGCCACCTCTACCTCCGGTGGAGGTGGAAGGGGAGGGTGATGAAAAATCACCTCCGGCAACCTCCGGCTGGTACTATCAAAAACAGAACGCCAAACATTTTGTCTCAAAACTAACTCATCCAGTGATGAGTTAGAGTCTTTCGCCATCTGTTTTGCTGACCAAATTTGTATACTTTTTTCTCATCCCTTTCATTTTTCGCATACCTCTCCGCTATCCATCTCATCTATCTAAACGACAAATACTTTTAGAAGCCATGAAACCAATCTTACTCCAAACAATAACTTCGCAGTCGTGGCAGATGATGTTCTCGGTGAGGCGCACCATAGGGTGGACAATAGTTTTGAAGAGGTACGCCGTTCGAATTCGGCAAACGAAGATCTCGAGAAGACGAGCTATAGGGCGCACCACACTCCAGAGATAGAAGTGATGACGAAGAATCATTTCAATTCTAAGTTTGTTTCTCTCTGATATTTGTGTTTGTTTGCTTGAATAAATTGCAATATCCAATAATGTGATTTGAGTGCGAATGTTTAGAGGAGGTGAAATGGAGGTTTTATAAACCTCCCTCCTGGAGGGTGGAGTGAAAGGAAGTGAAAAATTTTTTGGGTATGGAGGGTGGAGGTGGAAGGGGAAGTGAAAATATTTTGGGCTTGGAGGGTGGAGGTGGAAGGGAAGTGAAAATTTTTTGGGCATGGAGGGTGGAGGTGGAAGGGGAGGGGAAAAAATTTTGGGGTGGAGGTTCGGAGGGGGAAGTGGAGGTTGGTTTTAGGCGGTTAACAGCTCTGGTTGTTAGCAGTATATAAAAGGGCGGTTCGAGCGCAGCTATTTCTGAAATTGTCACGAAGTTCATCCCGAAATAATTTTTGTAATTCTGACATTGTATTTATTGGGCAAAAAATTTTCATAGAATTATATCCCAATTTTATAATGTCTGTGAGCAAGAGCATCGTATTTCTTATCTAAAATATATCGCTTCAAAGCATTTCTATTATCAATATTTAAAGCTATTTTACCGTATTTCCTCTAATTACCGCCCCCCCCTCTAATAAGCGCCCCCCTTCGACTTTGAGGGTCTGTATCTCAGAGCAAGAAATTTTTTTCGAGCAAGTTTTTTTTTGCGTTTTCTTAGTTCCCGCGAGCTCTGCCGATTCTGCTTTTTGATTTTGGATTTCACCCGAAAATTTCAAAATGACTCTAATAAGCGCCCCCTCTAGAGGTCGATCGAAAAATAAGCGCCCCGGGGCGGTAATTAGAGGAAATACGGTATTCTGTTCAATTGTACAAATATGGTGCTTTTTACTGTATAACCAAAGATTATATAACCAAAGATTGCAGGTTCGACTCCTGCCAAGATCGCCATGTCGCGAGCGGCCACGGCCACCAGCTCGTGAATTGGAAAAAGGGGAATGGAGGGGATATTTGATCCCACTCCCTTTGGATCCGCAGGGAATCGCCTAAACCAATAGGCCACCAAACCCCAGGATGGGAAAGTGAAGAATTTTGTAGACATCACTTGCGTCGAAGACGCAACAGCTTTCGAATATCTTTTTATAGTATTTACCATACCATCGAGAATTTCTTTTTATATGAACATAATACATATCGTAATCTTTTATTGTTTCTTATTCTATTTTAGTTACTTTTACCATAGCATCCCAAGCTAATCCGAGTGCCATAAAGTACCAATATGGATATAATTCATATACTCTTAAACTCATTAGTCTGAAATTTTCAAATATATCTGCTACTAATTAAACATCATTCATCATATATACATTCATACATACATTCATCATCAATCTCCTAGATTTTCACATTTCATTTTATTCCAAACATATTTTGCATAATCTTATATAGTATTTGGCATGTGTGGGTGGGTGGATAACGCTTTTTTACTTCGAAGGCCAGAACGGGTCGTAGATAGCGAAATCACTTTTGTCGCTAATACCATCGTGTTCCCCAGAATGTCAGCTTTCGTTTAAAAAAAGAACAGGCGAAAAAATGAGTTCTAATAGGGGATATACCTATTTTTATGAATGAAGTCATAGCCCCTCATTGAAATTTCGAAATACTATAGAGGCGCCGATAGGCGCCTGTGGTCCCTTTGATGGAGATTATTTTGTTGCTTAATTGTTATGCTTTGTTTTGAATGAAATTTGAAATTTTGCTTTATTTGAACTCTGTTTGACTGTGAAACGGTGCGAACTTTTGAGACAACCTAATAGAAGGCAATGGCGCATCAGTCCCGACTCCGACATGTACATAGTACTGGTTCATTTTGGTCGTTTGGGTTTATCAGCAAACGTGTGATTTTGTCACCGGATTCGTGCTCAGCATGATTGATTTGTTTACACAAATTCCTACCAGCTACCACCAGGATTCGAACGTGTGACCATCAAAAATATGCCTTGACCCCCCCCTGGTTTTGCCTAAAACTCAGCAATTTTTGACCAAATTTTTTTTTCTGAAGCCGGCCCGTGATTCTAATGCTGGATTCGTGCTCAGTGTAGTCGATTTACTACAGAAACTACTCTTAAAACTAAAACTCCCTATGAAATTTTGAATTCCTCGCGAGACCACAAATAATTCATTTCAAATGCTCGGATTTTTCGATTCTGAGTACCTTCATACAGATACCCGCGCCCCTACTTTAAAGTCCTCGTTTTGACGCGATCTTTTTTTATTCGACGCGCAAGGACAAGGTTCAGTAATCGGACACGATAAATTTTTCCGCTGGAACACCCGAAAATGACTAAAACTTATTTTTTTTCTCCACACCAACCCCAAAATTTTATTGTTCACACTGTACATTTCCTAACTAATTAAAATGCTTTTATTTAAATTTATTATACGAAAAAATGGTGTATTTTCTAGAAAAATACAAAAGCAAATCCAAAATTTTGAACCTTCTGGGCAAATCAGATATACCGGGCCGGGTCGCGGGCCTGAAGTTTGGAGGGAGTATGGGTCTGGTGCCCAGTCCTGGATGTAGGTATATTCGAGTAGCGCCGAAAATTCTCATATTCATGATATTTCTAGCAATTAATTCTCAAACTTTTTGTGTTGTCTTGATTATTAATTCGTTAGTTTCCAGTCCCTTCTCTTCTAATATGACACATATTGTTGTGCATGCACACACTTGCAAGTGTTATTATTATGTTATTAATCAAAGCGGAACAGTCAAAAAAGAACAATGTTGGTGTGTCTCAACATTCTCAAACAAGGAGGCACACTTTCGTGAATATTTCACCACTTACAAGTGCTATTTGACTCAATCCAGTACCTTTTCTCCCCATTATTCTCCGTTGCGCAATTGTTTTGGTTCCTCATCTCCAGAAAAAAGGGGAAATTGGAACAAAATAAAGGAGATCAGTCTACCCGCAGGTGGTTCTTTCCTCTGGAAAATGGGGATCATCCATCCGCACCAGAAGATGTGCTTGTGATGTGTGTGTGCAACAGCCTGCAGCACGCTTCTCCACTTCTTATTTTGCTGTGTCTTTCCATTCTTCTTTGCTATGTTTATGGTTGTGGTGCCCCAGACCACGCTTTTGGAGGAGTACAAGAGGTTTTGAACTGGGTGCGCAAGTGTGTGTGTCTGTCTGAAAGAGTCTACCCGCTATTTTTTGCATGATTTATTTTGAATTTGCTTTATTGGGGTAATTTGTGAGATTTTGGAAAAGGGTGCGCAACCTCCAGACAGACGAATATTAACTCGTGACATAATTATGACGTAACATTTTGGAACTTTTGATTCAAAATCAGCATTTTTTTTAAGAAAAAGTTTTTGGAATATCCCCTATTATACGGCATTCAGGCGTTTGCCACTTTTTCCCATTTTGTTTGAATTTGCGCACATTCGAATTTTTTTTGCAGCAGTTTTTGTACGTTTTTTCAACTTTTTGTAACTTAGGCAAAGCCTTAGGCGCAGTGTAGGCCACTTCAACACGGGATCTAACGTTTGTTTCATACTGCGAAAAATTAAAATTAAGAAAAGGCGCCAATTTGAAAAACTGGTGAAAAAGTAGACAAACGCCTGTGCACCGATCATGTTCTAATGTGTTCGTTTATCTGAATTCGTTGAGAACAAGTCAAAATAATTTTAGTAAACTGAAATATAGCCATTTTGAGTAAAAAAAAACTTGGGTGATCCGCATTACTTTATTTAAAATATATAAAATAATTTTGATTTGTAGCGGATCCGCTTTCAAGAGAAAAATTTGGCGTGAGGTGCCCCAATTTATTATTCTTAATTTTAGGACCCCGCCATCATCTCTACTTGTAAGACATCACAGCTATGGCTATTTTTGATTGACAATTACAAGATTTTAAGGGGGTTGAAAAATGTAAGCCCCGGGGCTTCTATGAGAAACATTACGATATTTCATAAAATTCCACAAGTTGATTTCAGACCCTCGCATAAAATCGCCCAACGTATTGTACGTATTTTTGTAAATTACTTCGGAATGTCAATTTTGCATAAAATCTCAAATATTTATATTTCCTTAGATTTCACTTTGTTCTTATTTTTCTTATCAATTCTTCTGATCGATTAAAGCTAGGCTATTAAAAAAGTACATTATTGAGAATGTACTTTTTCTGAAAAATTTTCATATCATCCATGTTTTAATATTTTATTGAAAAATAATATTTTAAAGGGTATAATTATCGAATCCTTCGTGTCGTAAAAAGGGTCATAATGATGTTTTTTCGGCGAGTTAGTGTTAAGTGTTAAGCGTAGGCAAAGGCTCCACTTCAGTGATTTTTTCTCTGGCAAACAAGCTTCTTGGTTCTTGCTTCTAGGTTCCTCTTGCGACGATTCGACCACATCCGGCACTTGCTCTGCTTCAACTTCGGAGCACGGTTGGTATTGCTTTGTGATCCACTTCTTGACAAGTAGGCGAAATTCAGCACTGTCCTCAACACGGCGGTCTTTCAATCTGGGGTCGAGGAAGAGAGCCAAGCCGTAGATTCTGAAAACAATCAGTGAAACAAGGTCAATGATTTTGATCAACAATACCTTTTGTTTTGGAGTCCGCCAAATTTGTTCTCGATCTATGCTTGCAGCATTTCCTTTTCAACCGATAGCCCCGGCGCCACCACTTCTGCCAATTCCTTCGCTAACATTTGAGCACTTGCAATCTGGAGGCCGATGTGGGAATCATCCTTGCACAAATCCAGCGACGAAGCTTCGGCTGGCTCCAGGAGAAAGACGAGTTGCTTCAGCATTCTCCATTCCAAACAAGATAGATTCTTGGATTCAGTAGGCGGATCGTGACGGGCAAAGTACAGTTCAACGGTTCTTTTCTGCTGCAGAAGTCTCTCCACCATAGCCAATGTCGAGTTCCACCGAGTGTCCACGTCCTAGAATTAAATTAAGTTGAGCAGTTGAGCAAATAAAATGAAAAGATACTTGAATCATTTGGTTGGTCTTCATTTGTGCATCCTCTTGGCATTCTCGTAGACGATCCTTGGCCAAATTGGAAGACGAGAAGTGTCCTGCGATTTTTCTGCACTTGCCAAGAATTTCTGCGATGATTGGACTAGCATTTGAGATTGTACCTTTCACGGCCAGGTTCAGTTTGTGCGCTCCACAGTCGGCATAATCAAATTCACCTCAGAAAGGGATAGAAAATTAAATTTAAAAAAAAACCAACCTTCAAAGGCCTTCTTTATATTGGCTGCCCCATCCCGCAGAAAGGCATGGCACTGCTCTTCTTTGATTTCCCATTCCCCAAGTATTCTCTTGATGACCTGATTGATTTGAACGCCAGTGTGACTTTCAGACAGCTCTCGGACAGCAAACACATACTTTTCCCTTTTCTATTCTTCGTTTATTCCGTGGGCCGTGAGACTAAAAGACAAGTTGAAAGTTGCAAGAAAAAATGGGAACAAACCTAATAACGGAGTAAGAACTTGACGACCAAATGTCTGTTGTGAACAAGATGGCCCCAGCTTCTCCAGCCTGGCTTTGATGAGAATGACGACAGCTCCATAGGCGCGCGGAAGAACAAATAAAAACATAAAAAAACAGTTCTGGAGTAGTGATGACGGCACTTGCGCTTTTCCGTTGAGCTGGTCGAGTTGAACAGAGAGATGAATGATGGGCTTTCCACGGCATTGAACGAGATGCAATTTTCGGCCATGAAGTTGATGACTTATTTGGCCAGCTGAAACACAAAAATTGAATTATGAAAATAAAATTGAACAAAACATACCAGACGATCTGACCACAAATCTATTCATTACGGCTGCCTCTTGCGACTTGTCTTCCAGTTTGCCGAGCTTGGCTTCGTATTCCGGATGCTGCTTAGTGTGAATGATGAGCGAATTGAAGGAACCAACAGAGATCTTGTAGCTGAACTTCTTTGCTTTTACTTGCCAACTGATTTTGCAGTTGGCCCAGCTTTCACTTCAAAGAGATCGATCTTCCATATTTTGTGAATTATTTTGCCTGAAATTAAAAAAACATGTAAAAAATGGACAGAAACAAACATGACGACAAACAGAGCACACAAAAGTTATGTGAAATAAAATTTTCTTTAGTTTCGAGACTTAATAAATTTTAACGCATTTTTTGGGAATTTTGGGATAATTTCGGGATTTTTAAACGTGAACCGGTGGGATTTGGAATTTCGGACTCTGAAACTTTGGGATTTTGGATTGGGATTTCCAAAGTTTCTGGGATTCCAATTCTGGGAATCTCATGGGATTCCAATCCTACGCCCAAGTATAGCTACATGCTTTCGACGTTTCGAGATAAATTGGTTTTTGTACCGCAAATCCTATTTTTCAGTCGTGTTTCGACTTTTTTTAACGACATGAATACAACCTGGTACAAAAAACGTCAAATTTATGCAAAAAAACAGGGGTGTGCTATCATTATGAAACGCGCTGTAGTCGTCGGTTCGAAGTAAGCTAAAACCTGAGTACTACCACTTTTTGTAACAGAATCTGAGTGCAAAACCGCCAAACCAGGTGGACTGATTTAGATACATGGGTACCACAACCTGCATACATCGTCACCACTACATAGAGGTACCACCACCCTGTGCCACTCAGTTACGACCATAATATGGGCTATTGATGCGGATAAACATGTTTTGTGGAATTATTATTCGTAATTGTTCATTTCTTGACACAACATCGAGTTTTCTGTTGCCTCGATACATTCTTACATTAATTGTTATTATTCGTTCCGTTATAATAAATCGTGTTGGTTCGCTCTGCAAACCTTCTTTGCTCTTGAGAACACAACAATTTGCGCAGTCAAGTTTATTCAGAACAACTCAAAGCAATTTTGAAAGCTCAAGCGCAGCAAAATCAGCTCCTCGTTCAATCTCTCAAAGAAATGTTCCAGGCCTTGGGTGGTGGGTAGCTCTCAATCTTCAAGTCGATATCAATGCCTTTGATGGCTCAGCAAACCGGGCCCTTCAGTTGGTCTCTTTGCTCTCAGCGCAGATGGAAATGTTCAGTATTCATTGAAAAAGATGGTGCTCCTCTTCCGGATCAATAAAAGGTTAGACTTTAAATAGGAAAACTATCCGAGTGCAATTTTAGGAAATATGCCAATGCAGTTCAGCCAAAAGATGCATATGAAAAACCGGATGTAGAAGTGGCGGCCATCCTCAAATCGCTCTTCGCTACAACTCGATCTCTCGTGATCCGCCGCAGCTCTCAAACAAATGCAAAGTGGTGGCCAAGCTTTGGTGGACGTCTAGGAGACTTTAGCTTGCCATAATTTGCTCATCTGCCAAAAAATTGCCGATCACTTTGCGAGAACGTTTGACCAGCGTTGCAATTTTGCCGTAGTTCTAGCCAGCAGTCAAAAACGCTTGAATTTGACCTTTTTCGAACTTGCTCAATGCTTTGTTTTGTCCATTTTGCCTAAAACATCAATAGAAACAACAAAACGCCCCCTTCGAGGGCGCAGGGGGCTTGGTGGGCTAGAGATGCGCGCACTCACTTACCTTAGACATAATTCCGAGAAGCACTCTTGACCGGAAAAGCATGAAGAAACTCTTTTTTGCCCACCTCCAGTAAAAAAACATTGTGTGTGGACCAACATTCAAGCTAAGGCTCAACTCTAGACTTAAACAAAAATGTCGATTTCCGGTCAAAAATTTTTTTCGACAAAAAATGGCTTTCCGTGCCTTGAATCCACGTTTTAAGCGCGTTTAAGTGGCTAACTCGCCCAAATAACATCATTATGACCCTTTGTACGACACGAAGGATTCAATAATTTTTCCTTGTAAAGTTCTAAAACACACAATCTGTAAAAATGGATCACTTTTCGAGAAAAGTTCGGCAATGAAAATTTTCCTTTTATTCCTCTCTTGTAGCCTGAACTCTGGGCAGCTCAAAACGGCTGGATTCAATAGGAATAAAAAAAATTGATTTCTCCGTCATGGCCAAGTACTGGTTTATTCCTACAGATTGTGCGTTTTAATATTTTTCGAAATTATTGGTAAAATCAGAATCTTCACGATTCACGATGTTTAGTATAAAAAATTCAAAAAAAAAAGCAAAATAACTAAGGTTGTTGAAGCAAAATTCTTTTTAAAAAAAACCTCTGAAATTTTTTCAAGGATGCTTTAAAAATTTTGGGAGATCCTTTGAAATTTCGAAGCTTGAACAACCCTAAAACTACCAAAGATATCACCAAGTTTAGAACAAATTCAACAAGTTTACTCATTTTTGTCGGATTCCACTTGCAAAATATATCAGCTGGCCTTGGCGCTAGTGGAGAATTGGTGTCCAGAATTGCCTTGGTCCCCCCTGTTGTTTTTCAGAAAAATTGGCCTTGCTATAATTCTTATTTGATTGTTTAAATATTTTTACTACAAACACAAGACAAAAGACATAAAATACAAGACATTGTTTGATGACCCGCATTTTCTTATCACGTCGCTCGCAAGTCATTTTCATTCCGAAGCGCATTCAGACCGACGAAAGCCACAATGACATCATGATCGGACATGAAGAGATTGCCAAACAGAGTGTTTGAAAGTTGATAGTTTGACGCATTACGCTCGGTTCGACTAGGAAATACTGCATTTAGGCTATAATAAAAATAATAAAATACCGAAATTACATCAAATTGAAACAAAAAAATAAGCCAGAAAAAAACAAGAAAAAAATTGGCAAAGAAAAAATGTGATATTGGCAAAAACCGGCTTTATATGTGTTGGGGGTCCTCCCGAAAAAAACATGCCTTGGTCCCCCCTGTTGATTTTTTTCGAAAATTTTTTTGTCCGAAAGTCTCAAAAACGTGTGTGAAATCATATGAAACTACATATTTTTTCAGAAAAATGTACTTCACCGAAAACGAGAGGTCTTCCGTTACAACACAAATGCTATGAAACTGAATATTTTTGAACACATTATTGATGTCATTAATAGTATGGTGTTTGCATAGCTCATCTTTATTGGTGTCAAGCTTTCTGCGTTGTTGTTCTGCGTCAAAGAATAAATTTTTTCGGAAAAAAAATTAAAAAGAATGGGGGAGACCAAGGCAAAAAATTTTAAAATTTTTCGAAAAAAATCAACAGGGGGGACCAAGGCAATTTTGGACACCAATTCTCCACTAGGATCCCTTGAAACTTATTTTCTGTAACACTCTTTTTTCCTCATTCAAACAATGTTCGCAGAGAAAGTGAAAAATAGAATTGCTGAACAAGTTTGGTGCCCTCCTTTTGGCCAACTCAAAAACCAGAAGTGCAAAGCAGTTTTAATCCCAAGAATCAACTTTCCTTTTTTCCTTGTTGTTTATTGTGTAATGGGGGTGGAATTATTGCTTGTGCACAGTATTGCAAACTCATTGATTTATTTCAGAAGGAACACCAAGAAAGTTTGAGCAATAGTAGCAGCAGTCTTTTCTGCTTCCCAGTTCAGTGGTTTGCGCTGAGTCAGAGTTGGTTTTGTGTTAGATGGGCTCTTTTGGGAGATGGTCGGCCTATGGCTCTTTTGGAACATCCGTTCGATTACTGTTCTTGAGCACTGATCTCCTTTCTGTGGTAGGTATTTGGCAGAAATTTTACTGGGTTTTAGTAATACCTGCGTTATAAATATGTTTGGCTTAATGCGGCCATATGGCCGCCATTTTTCAATTGAGACTTTCGACCCTACCGGAGTATACCCCCAAATGAATTTTTTTTTTAAGTGTTTCCAAACACCCTATATCAGCCTAAAATCACCTCAGGAGTTCAAAAAAGACATTATTTTTGTGTTCTGGTTAATAAAAAATTGAGTTTTGGGCATTTTGAAATTTCGACCATTTGCCTGTTTTACCATGTTTTGGTCACTGGAGCTGGGCAAAAAGAGCCTCTAAATGCATTTTTGATCAAGAGTCTAACTCGGAATTATGTCTAAGGTAAGTGAGTGCGCCCCCTTCGCCACCAAGGCCCCTGCGCCCCCGAAGGGAACCCAGGGGCCTTGGTGGCAAAAAAAATCACTTACCCCTTCGGGGGTGCAGTGGGCTTGGTTGCTTGGGGTTGAGATGCACACACCCACATACCTTAGACACAAATCACTCGAAAGTTACTCTGGATGCATGAAGGGGCTTGGGGTTGAGATGCGCACACCCACATACCTTAGACGCAAATCACTCGAAAGTTACTCTGGATGCATAAAAAATGTATGCATACCAGAGTTTCTTTATGCGGTAGGCCCCAGCTAACAAAACTATGTTCAAATTCCATTTTCTTGGGGTCAAGGTACCCTCAACATCTGATTTACCAAATTACAATAAACAGAAATCAGATTTTTTAAAAAATCGACTTTTTATAGGAAAAAGTAGGTGAAAACACCTTTTTTATCGTGTTTAACGTGTAGGAAATGCTTAAAAATGGTTAAAATGGTGTTTTGAAAAACTTCAAACAAAATTTCATTTGGGGGGCGGTGTATACTCCGGTAGACTTTCGCCAGACTTTTCCGCCAGACTTTCTTAGTTGGGAGGCCATATGGCCATTCATAGACTAAAAACAAAATTTAATAATCATAGTTGTAAAAAAGCTCTTCCACATTATGTGATTTTTGAGGGTTTGAAGAAATTTTCGATCAATAGTCAATTAAGGCTTTGCCATAAGGAGGTAGGAAGTCGGGTGTCGAAGTTGGGTGTCGAAGTCGGAACTAGGAAGTCGGAAATTGGTAGTCCGACTCTATTTTTTTTTATTTTTCTATTCAATTTCGAGAAAAAAACCCCCATAATAGGTAAAGTCATTTTATAAAAATAGCTACTGCACCTCAAAGATGCCAACATCCGACTGCCGACCTGCATTGTGGCCACTGGCCACCATGTGAGAAACATTTTTAGTGGGATTTTTTAAAAACTAAGTTTCAAAGCAGAGATGAATCCTCGTAGGGACTGGGGGACTAATTCCCATTTCATAAGCACCATTTTATCAAAGTTTTCTTTTGGAAGTCACTTATAACACTAAAATATATTCCTGAATACAAAATCGTCGAAATGATCTTTTCTGAAGCTTAAGTATCACGACATTTTCAGCTATTCAGTGCAGGAGTGTTTGTATATGGCTGCTGGCTCTACCTCAACAGGTCAGCTTTACTTTTAGCCATATACCTCAACCCGAGCTGTATAATCATCGCCAAAGAAAGTAAAGGCAGCCGGCTAGTGAAAAATTTTGCCAGGCTGTGGCTAAAAAAAATTTTAAAGTAGCCGGCTGAGTGGCTTTTATACTGCAACCAGACATTTAGCAGAATTTGTGAAATTTTGAATGAAATTAGGGTGTTTTCGCCCGAATTTAATTCAAAATTTTGTTAAATGTCCGCGGACAAATTTCACAAATTCTGCTAAATGTCCGGTTGCCCTTTTATACAGTCATGTTCTTAATTATAGTTTACTCTTGATATAATGGCACTGCTTTCAACCTAGAGGCCGTTTCGTCAAGTGTCCCATTACAATTAGTATTAGTATTTGCACAGCATCGTCCTATCTACGCACCGTATATACTCTATTAAACGGCCCGGGTCGTTTATTTTTCAGCCCCCAAAAAGTCGGAAAAATGAGTCAATTTTGAGATTTTTGGGTTAGAGCACCGACTCATTAGGACGATATCGACGCATTACTTTTTTTTGTAGGATTGGATCATGGGCATATCATGCGGAATATGGCAGAACTGTTTCAAAAAAGCCTACCATTTGACTGATCCTTTCACTTAGTGATCATGGAAGATTTTTTAATTGTGAAAATTTATAGTAGGGATGACTGTGAAAATAGCCGTGTTTACCGTATGGCCGATTTCAAAATAGCTGGTCATTTGCCCAAGTCTACTTTTTTACTATTTCTGTTCGGTGATGTAAACACGCCACCGGCGCACGCATACTCTTATGGTGCCATTATATCGTGAATTGCATTATACCATGGGTCTGCCTCTCAATGATTACATCGAATCCAACCAAATTGGCCTAAGGACGCTCTTATTTAGAAAGTTGACTGTAACAATTTTTTTCCAGGTCTCAATATGCAGAACTATTAGCACCTAGTTTATATGTAATTTTTAGTCTTTGCTTTAAAAGTAGTCTTTTTTTCATCTCATATATTTAGGTGGATGTAAGCAGAATAATGATTGTGGTCTCAGTAATGGCGATTATCAACAATGCAATTGCTGTGTACTCGGTTCTCAAAGAGCTTCGCTGTTTGATATATTCGGTTGGTGTTTTTATGCATACCAATAATCTCGACTTACAGGCACTTAGTCTTTCAAAATATGGATCTGAATCTTAACACGGTGAAGACGGTGTGTACCAAACTATGCGTTTTGTGCAGAATTTCACGTTGATCACTATGGCTGTAAAAAATTTTGGATAGACGAGGGCTTCAAACGGATAAAATAGCATTTGAAAATAGTTAATTTTGGTCTGTTCCCAACCACCTGGAATTTGAGCAGAATGTGGGTGGTGCTCGCTCGATTAATGCACCACCTAGTTGTGTGATACACCAAAACGCAGAGCGTAATCAGAGCTAATTATTGCGCACAAATTTGTATCTGAGCGATTACAATTTCACGTAAAATTTTCAATCTTCCTTCTGAAAACAAGTTCTCGAGAACCCTCAATTTTAACCATAAAGTGGTACTAGACATGTCATAGTTGCGTTTAACTGCTCAATGCGTGCTCAATACTTGTAGAGAAATTCAAGAGCTACGAGATAGGCGAAAAATCAGCATTTTTTAAAAATTTTATAAGACATTTTATATATTTTATTTTTTATAAGACAATCACGTGATAGAGCGAAAAAAATGCATCAGATACAGTTATTGATCAAATTGTTAGATCATAGGTGAAACAGTATTTTACTTCTTTTTGAGAGGATTGAAGAAGTATATTTTGAATTTCTCTACAAGTATTGAGCACGCATTGAGCAGTTAAACCAGGGCTTCGAATGAAAAATTTTAAAAAGAAGTACATTTTGGAAAAAAAATAAGATTTTGACCCCAAAAATAAGTACATTGCTTTCAAATTTTTTATTTCAACATTTTTACATACAATCATAACATTTCCAAGGAAAACAAAGCAATTCATTTCAATTTTTCTCCTCCTTGAATCTTCTTCCGGAGTTCTCCATTCTTAATGAGCAGCTTGTAGACGCCACACAATCGATGTCAAAGTTGACGCGGACTTGGAGGAGGGCCTTGACCGTTTCCACTTGAAGACAATTCCTGGCGTCCGTCCACTGCGCTTTGCACAACGAAAAGACCCGCTCGACGAACGCATTGGCTAACTGGATGGAGAGAATTGTGCTAACGAGACGGTAGAAATTTGGAAGCGAGTCATTGTCCTTAAGAAAGAGTTTAGAAAACCATTGCAAAATGCCTGACTTACTTTAAAGATCTCACACAACTGAAAATTTGAAAAAAATGCGCCGCAGGCGAAAATTTACAACATTTGAAATGTTTTCTTTGATTTTGGCGCCAATTTAAAAAATAAGTACAAAATAAGTACACAAGTCGAAAATAAGTACATTTCTGATTAATAAGTACATTTAAAATAAATAAGATTTGGGGTCTCAAAATAAGTACAAATCTTATTAATAAGTACAATTCGATGCCCTGAGTTAAACGCAACTATGGCATGTCCATGACCATTTTATGGTTAAAATTGAGGGTTCTCGAAAACTTGCTTTCAGAAGGAAGATTGAAAATTTTACATGAAATTGTAATCACTCAGATACGAATTTATGTGCAATAATTAGCTCTGATTACGCTCTGCGTTTTGATGTATCACACAACTAGGTGGTGCATTAATCGAGCGAGCACCACCCACATTCTGCTCAAATTCCAAGCGGTTGGGAACAGACCAAAATTAAGTATTTTCAAATGCTGTTTTATCCGTTCGAAGCCGTCCTCTTTCCAAAAACTTTTACAGCCATCGTGATCAATGTGAAATTCTGCACAAAACGCATAGTTTGGTACACACCGTCTTCCCCGTGTTAACTATATTTTGAGTAGTCATAGGTTTTTTAAAGGCTCTAGGTCAATTGCTTCCCGGTAAATTTATTGGCATGAAATTTTACATTTACTTCCCACTTCTTCTCACTAATTTTTGCAGAAAGAATAATTTATACAAAAATTTACAGTATGCAACAGCAAGTGGAATTATTTGCTTCATGCTACTCATTGGAGGCATCATGGGCTTTGTATTTCGCTCTAAAGTAGGTTGAAAACAAATTTCATAAGCCCTAGACTTAAACGGGTGAAAGCCATTTAGGGTTGAAAAAGTGGCTTCGATGGCGCAGTGGATGTGCGTGTGGGTTTCATGGCCCAAAATGGTGCGCAGGTTCGATGCCACCTGGTGGCACCCCACTTATATTAGCTTGTTATCGGGGCGATTCGACTTTTTAGCGCCAGTTTCGGAATCAACGATGCCGATTACCCCTAGACATGGGTCAAACAAGCCAAAATAATTGTGTGCCACTAGGTGGAATCGAACCTGCGCACCATTTTGGAACATTAAACCCAAACGCACATCCATTGCGCCATCGAAGTCACTCTTTCAAGCCTAATTGGCTTCCCCCCAAGTACAGTGTGGCCGTTTATAATTTCCCTAGTTTCTTTTCGCCATAAGCTTTTGAATTTTTGGTTATTCGGCCAGATCTTTTTTTTATTTGAAAGAAGGGGCTGTGGCGGATCAAATGGTACCAAACTTGCCAATAACACTTTATTCGGAATACCCAGCAAAATCAACAAAACAAATAACAGCATTTCGTCTCCACCGGCTGTGCAAGGTAACATATTTTTACAGTATTTTCGCATACTCCAATCATCCCCTCAGTGTAGCCAAACTTCAACCAACTCGTCTTCCTGCAAAATGGCGCACCACCACACTGGGCTGTCTTTGTTCGGAATTAGCCGGATGAAAATTTTCCTTTGCGTTGGATGAGCCGAGGATCGCCAACTACTCCTACTCCAACCGCCTGGCTGCCTTATTCGCCGGGAAGTGCTGTTATTTGTTTTGTTGATTTTGCCGGGTATTCCGAATAGATTATTATTGGCAATTTCGGTGCCATTCGACCCACCACAGTCACCTCTTTCAAATAAAAAATAGATCTGGCCGAATAACTGAATATTCAAAAAGTTATGGCGAAAACAAACTAGGGAGATCATGAATGGCCCTGTATATTTGTATATTTCTCGGGTTTTAGTTGGTGCAAACGCCGCTGCACCTGAAAATGCTCACTTCCCTAAAAGAACTCTACGGATCAGCTGATATGGAAGGGGTCACTCTGGCTTGGGACAGTCTTCAAACCAACGTAGCCACTATTTCTAGACTCAATTCAGCCATTAGTTTTCAGTTTGATTGTTGTGGAGTCAATGGCACTGATGACTTCCATGTCTGGAGGACCAGCAAATGGCATATGCACCACAAAGAGCCAAAGCCATTGGTGCCTGTTTCTTGGTTAGTAATTTGATGCTGGGTATCATTTAGACAGGAGCATCTGAAAAAATTGTGGGCATCGTCACTGCACTATATTTTACCGGTGCTTTGAGTAATCCTAAACTTTTTTCAGTTGCCTGTCCAATCGGTTGGAGCAATGTGCGAAGATCACGGAAATGTCTGAGATGAACAAGGTGATGAAGTCACCACCCATCCACACCAACACCTGCTATATGTCACTGAGGACAGATCTGCTGTCAGCGCTCCATGTGGCTGCTTGGCTGTGCGTTGTTTCTAGTCTGCTCATGGTAAACAATTTCTGTGGTAGTTTCATATTACGACTATTCTCCATTTTATACTTATAGCGCTATAATGTGGCGTGATCAGGGATGGGTCCCCCATCCCCTTTATAGCATATTAACACGGGAAGGCCGGACTGTGAGGCTGGTTGCTTCTGGTGCAGAATTTAGTGGAGAATCTGATTTACTTTTGCACTTTGGTTTTTGAAAATTAAAATGTGGTCAAAAACGCGATTTTTGAAAATTGTCAGTTTTGAATACTTGCTTGACATTCAAACGGCTATAACTGGCACTTTTTGACAACAGTACCATTCGATTTTTCGACTATTTTAATGCCTATTGAAAGAGCTTTCAAATGACATAATACACGCCTGTATATGTTTAAAAATCTTATATAAAATAATTAAAAACACAAAAACTTTCATTTTTTTGAAAATCGAACTTTTTACGACTTTTGCCTTGAAAACCTAATTTAGAGACTATGTCGAAAATTCAAATTTTACGCAATGTGAAAAAGCGTTCAATTTCTGTTCTAGCAGCGGTCATGTTTTATTTTTGCTCCTATAAATTACCGCAAAAAAAAGAGCGTCAGTTTAAAAAAAGGGAATTTTTAATATTGATTTTTGAAAGACAGCTGGTTTGGCTTATTCCCTGTCGAAATTTAAAAGAAAGTTTGGTCTACGATACATTGGCTTAAATTTTTCAAAATTTGGTTGTTGTCTCGTGAGTCCTTGCACTAGTTCTGTTGGATTTCACCCGCTGATAATCTCGGTGTATGTAGACCAAACATTCTTTTAAATTTCGGCAGGGAATAAGCCAAGTCAGCTGTCTTTCAAAAAAAAAGAAGATTTCCAAGATTTCCTTCAAGATTTTAAAGATTTCCTTTTTTTAAACTGGCACTTTTTTCTTTTTGCGGTAATTTATAAGAGCAAAAATAAAACATGACCGCTGCTAGAACATGAATTGAACGCTTTTTCACATTGCGTAAAATTTGAATTTTTGACATAGCCTCTCAAGTAGGTTTTCAAGCCAAGAGTCATAAAAAGTTCGGGTACTTATGCTGTTTGTCCCAGCACCATAATTTTTAATTAATATACACATTTATCAATTTAAAATTATTTATTAAGCATTACAATTACACAACTCAGCAATTTGAGACCATAACTGTCATCACCTTCGAATTGACCGCAAACGCATATTCTGCTTGAATGAAGTAGATTTAGATTCTGTAGCCATTCCACGAAGGTATCATCAGACCAGCGCAGCCGCTCATAGAGATCCGCAGGAGTAATCATTTTGAGAATCAAGAACAACTGCCAAGGATTTTAACTGCCTACGCCCAACTGCTGACGACCAAAGGCAGTTGTCCTTCAAATTATTATTTTTGGCGCATATTTAAACAAATTATAAACAAAAATCAAACACAAATTATTATTTTTGGCGCATATTTAAACAAATTATAAACAAAAATCAAACACATTATGGTGCTGGGACAAACAGCATAAGTACTAAAGTTCGATTTTCAAAAATCGCGTTTTTGACCACATTTTAATTTTCAAAAACCAAAGTGCAAAAGTAAATCAGATTCTCTACTCAATTCTGCACCAGAAACAAACGGTCTCACAGTTCGGCCTTCCCGTGTTAACCTATGCTCGTCAGCGTGAATTTGCCTAATTTTAATTAGCGAGACCAGTTTTTAAAAACCAATTTGAAAAAATGTCACCATAAAATTTCAATGATCCAGCATAAAATGGTAGATGCTAGCACTCTAGATGAAAACGCCAGTTATACATGTATTATTCAAATAGAGTATCACCCGTAAAAATTTTAAACTTGTTATTCTCGTGATTGTCTAACACTACGTGTGCAATGACGCGGCAAAAGTGTGACTGCGACTGTTGATGTGTGTCCAATGACGCGTAAAAGTCGCAGTCACACTTTTCCGCGTCATTGGACACGTAGTGTAAAACATTTTTCATATTTTTTAAAGGGGTAGGGAACTTCATATACGCATCGCCCAAGTCACAGGTTCGAATACCACTGGGTGCATACCTAGTTTTTTTTTCCTCCTTTTATTAACAAGTTTGGTGTCGAAATGATCCTCACACTCTTGTCTAGGAAATAGGCTCAATTTCCTAAATTCGATCGTTTTCGGGGTTTTTTACTTGTTTGAATGAAATTTTCTGACTTTTTTCCACAAGTCACATGTTTCATATACTAAAATGTAGCCAAGACTCTCGGCTTTGAGCTATCATACAGACAAAAAGGTATGTATTTAGTTAGAGCTAAAATTCAAAAAAGATTCACGATGTCCAATTCCACGCCATCCTTTAGAGGGCCGTCTTTTGTGTAAAATCCCCAGATTAGGCCATTTGCTGACAGTAAAGCAGTACTGGAAATAGTTGCAATCGATTGCTCGATAGTTTTTGGCCCTGGATGTCAGTGAATTTGCTTTAAAGTATAGTTAAAAACAAGGTTGTGCAATCAGGGGGATTTGCACCTTCGTTCCTAAGCGATGCTTATATGAAATTCCCTCCCCCTATTTTCCCCCTATTTAGAAACGAAATATTTAGACGGATGTTTTCGACTGGAGTCCATGTCAAATTTTTAAAACAGTCTTGTCCCATTCCGAAAAACTGGTGCCGCCAGATTTTTGTGGGCTTGCCTATGCACTTTTAGGCAATAAATTAGTTGACATATTTACTAGGTGGTATTAGAGCTTCTTAGATTTGTTGGAGAAAAGTTTAGGAAGGAAGAGGCAAAATGGTGGTGGCAGGAATCGAACCCGCTACGATGTGCTACCATTACACTACGCCGCCACCTCTTCCTTTTTTCCTAAAGGCCTATGTATATCTGCTCTCTTTAAATTGGTAAAAAACGGGATAGTTTTAAAAAAACATAGAAAAATCACCACAAACTTTCCAGCAAATACACCTATTTATCTTGTTTAGTTGGTTCCAGCCTTCTTTGCCACCTTATATGCTAAGCTGATCAGAAAGTGAAGAAAAAGAAAAGACGAGTCTCTGTGTGTGTTTTAATGTTAATAATTGTGAATAGCCAAAATACATGCGTGTTTCGATTGTTTTTGTTTGCAAAATGAATGAAAGATTGTGTCAAATGTGTGATTTCTTTATTCATTAATACAGTATTATTATATGCTTGCCAACAAATAATTGAATAGGTTTTCAACTTTAGCTTAATAATTAAAATACCCTTGCACAGTCAAATACCAAAAACTTTTTTTGTTGTTACTGAAAAAAGATCAAATTGAAAACTCCCGGCAAATACGTGAATTTTCCCGGCAATTAAGGAATTCTCCCAGCAAAGTTGTAAAAACTCGTATTTTTGGTCTTTTTCTATTTAATTTCTAAATTTTTTTTGACTAAAAGGTAGCCCAGGATCTCAGCTTTTTTAGTATGCTATCAATTGACCAAATCAGATTTCAAAAAGTTGGAGGAAAAGGTTTTTGAAGGGACCAAACATTTTTCCAAAAATTTGTAAACATTTTTCCAAAAATTTGGTCTCTTCAAAAACCTTTTCCTCCAACTTTTTGAAATTTGATTTGGTCAGTTGATAGCATACTAAAAAAGCTGAGATCCTGGGCTACATTTTAGTCAAAAAAAATTCGAAAGTTAAAAAGAAAAAGACCAAGAATAAAAGCTTTTATAAATTTCCCTGGAAAATTCATTAATTGGCCGGGAAAATTCACGGATTTGCAGGGACACTTCACATAAAGCCTTGAAAAAACACACAGCAATTTTAGGTCACTGATTTTTAAGAGTTTTCGGTGACAACTAAACCAGGACTAAGCTTTTTGTTGCAGCAAAAACTCTTTTTTGCTGCAAAAATTAGCTGCTGCAAAAAACAACTTTTTACTGCAAATTGCGCATATTGGCAGCAAAAAAAGCTTCGTCCTATAAACCATTCTGTTGGGCTGGTGCAGTAGTTCGTGTTTGCACATACACTGTACATAATATTTTCGTATGGGTTTCAAAACTTTTGATTTATCTTTATCATCATTTTACTAACTAATGGGTTTCACTACTGCCAACCGACTGGATCCAAAAACTAACTGGATACACCGACTAAATACACTGACAAATGGATACACCGAGTGGATACACTTTTTTTAAATGGCCTCTGTTTAGACTTAGAACAGACTTAAACAGGTTTTTATTACTTTTTTTGAAGTTCGGGATACACGTTTGAGTCCGTCCTGACATACGCTGGCCTACCCTAAGCCTAAGCACAAGCCTAAAAACCATTTGGGTATATATAACTTTCAGGGTTTTTGGCCAAATTTAGGTCTAGAAATCAGGTTTGAGGCAGAAACTTTAAAAAAAATTGAGTGGGGCATATCCAAGCTACCCTAAAAAACTTTTTGGGTATTTTGCTACCAAAATTTGAGCACTACTTGGACTTATCTCACAAGAAATATTTTTTTTTGTGTATGTATCTAGTCGATTTATCCAGTCAGTTTTTGAATCTAGTCGCATGCACACCCGGCTTGGCTATTAAATTTTATTAGAAGAACTGGAGCGATATAGATTCATGGGTTTCAAAATTATAATATTGCTGCCAGGGTTGGCAAGGGTAGTCTTAAAACGACTTGCCGACTAGTTGTTGGGTTTGACAGCACTTTTTTAACAGCTTGTAAAATCTTCATTTTGGGCATTTCAGATTTTTTTTTGAACTGTTCTGTAGATTTCGCCGTTCTGCGTAAAATAGTTCAAATTTTTTTTTGAAATGCCAAAAATGAAGATTTTACAGCCTGTTGAAAAGGTGCTCACAAACCGAGCAACTAGTCGGCAAGTCGTTTCAACACTACCCTTGCTCGTATTCTGGTTTCGAAACCTATCAAACAATTCGATTTCAATAGTGAAACCTATTGGTTAGTTAAATAAAAAAGTTTGAAACCCATAAGAAAATATTATGTAGAGTGTTTAAATAACCGCGAACTCATTGCCAACGCTAAGTAAGCGTAGACCCTTCAAGTGCGACCCTCAGCGAAGTCTGTCTGTTTTCTTGCCTCAATATATAGCATCTTTTCCTGAATTTGATTGCCGTAGTCTACTAAAAAATGGGGAAATTGTTAAACATTATGGAATATGTAGCCAAAAACTTCCCGTTAAAGGACCGTGGTTTTGAGACGCAGTGGCATTTCCGAAATTCAAATCGGCGGGGGACGCTTTATCAGTCCAAAAGTGCGCAACAATTAATTTTCGATTGCCCACGTGACTTTGTGTGGATGGAGATATCTAGAGATGAATGGATACCTCTGGTGAATATATATCCGGCGGATAGGTTGAAATAAAAAAGTTAACTGTTTAGTCCACTGAATCCATATCCAAGTACATGGATGTCCACCCCCTAATTCAAAATCGTGTTTTTGGCATTGTGTTTTCACCCATTTTTCGAAGAGTGCTCATAAGCAATTTACCATTCATTTTGTAGCTAATCTCACTGGCTACAAAATGACGGGTGATTTGCCTAATAGCAGTCTCCAAAAAGTGATCAAAAACTCAATGCCAATAAAACGATTTTGAACGAGGGTGGTGGTGCTCTATTAGAATAAATACGGTATCTGGCCTCCTTTTTACAGCCCCCTTTTTACCCAGTACCATTTTTGTTTAATGCAAATAGAGAACAATTCAAACAAACTTTTTCGGAGTAATAAAGTGCCCCCCACCAATTCATATTTCGGAAATGCCGCTGCGTCCAAAAATCATGATCCTTTAATAAAACAACAAAAACAAGTTTTCAGTAAGTCACCTATGTATTTTTGGTAACGAATCGGTACACAGCTTTCAGCGGTTTTTTGTAATTGGTGTGATAAGTGTTGGCTAGTTCAGCCATGGTCAAGTCGTGTCTGAGTGGCTGGAACGGATGTGCTGTTCTGAGCATTATTCTGTAGTTGTGCTCAATATTTTGGATAACCAGCTGGCAACGTCCTTCTGAGCTAAGTTCGGGGTACGAGCAAATTATGCCGTTATTGCTCCTATCCACGTTCACTCCAATTTTATTTGGCTCATCCTCCACATGAGTGATCTCAACGCAGTACTGAAATAGGTAAAATACTTTTTTTAAGATTTTCTATAAGTGTGACTTCTATAGTCAGCCCTCGATTTAACTACACCAGCAAAAGTTCGTTTCCGTTCGGCATACGGTACTTTTTTTGGTCTTTCTCCAACTCTGATTCGTCAGTCAAGTCCCGAAAATCGGATACCGTAAATGCTCTAATTATACGTCATGGCGGATAATTAACGGGTCACAAATAAGTTCCCGGACACTTTACAAACTTTTTTTAGTTATCTTTTTTAGAACCCTGCGATTTTTTCAAACTTCAAGTGGCTTTCATTTAGTGTTTGAGCTATGTAAAAAGTGCCTGTTTGATTTTTAAAATCCCTCACAGGCACTTTTTACAGGGCTCAAACAGTAAATGAAAACAGAAATTTCAGACCACTTGAAATTAGGGTGGCGGATAATTAGAGCATTTGCGGTAGATTGCTTTGGCTGCCATTTTTGCAAATGAGGGGGGTACTCGATTTAACGTCACCTTATTTTCAACAAAGGGTAACGTTAAATCGAGTACCCCGCGGGTCTTTTCGGCAAAACTGTTGTTATTTAGATAAACGGTAGGCACAATCTAAATCTTTGTCAAGACTAGTCAAACGAATCAGGTTTGGAGAAAAACTTTGAAAATTGAGGTAAAAAAGTGTCAAACCTTAGGAGATAAACTTTTTGAGGTGACAATCAAAAAAATGTTGGCCTATCCCTTGAAGTGATTAAAATTAAATGTCTAATTTAAATACCATTTTAATAGTATCCACTGTATATTATCCAGTCGATACATCTTAACATACCCCATATCCTCTAATTAGCCGGCTCTAATTATTTTTCAAACCGCCGAAGATCGCGAAAGTTAGAGCCGATCAATCAAAATCTATATATAATCTAAACAGCGGGATTGCAATCCCGCTGTTTAGATTGTTAAAAAAATACGCATTTTCGAAGTTTCATACAAGGCCAATAAAACAACTACCAAAAAGGACCAAATTTTTAACTATAAAAAAGCAGTTTTTGGCTGTAAGTACTTCCAGTCTTAGATTTTGTGGTTTAGTCCGTGGTTTTTTGGTTTTCGTCCGTCAAAATTTTTAAAATTTTCTTATATTCAGGTATATACGGTTTACAGTGTTTCCCTTGAAAATTTCAGGCTTGGTTTGTGTTAAAACCACTTTAATAAATTGTCCTAAATTTTGGGCGCAAAAATATTTTTGTTGTACCTTTCGCCTGTCTTTCCAATCAGCTTCCACCTCTGCTCGAACCATCAAATACTCTATGAGATGACAAACTAAAACAGATCTCGTTTTTAATAGCCTAGTAAATAGAACAGCATCGAATTTACCGGTAGCTCTGTGTGGCACGTATATGTACCTGGGAAATCTAACACACCGAGGCAGTTCCGCTTGCCTGCGTATTGAGCTGTCTGGCCAAAGCACTAGCTCTACATACACTTCCCTGTTGAGCCGTTGTTTTTGGGCCAAGAGCATTTGGTTGGGCAGATCCATAACCGGCGGGAAACCGCGCATTTGAGGCATTTTGGGTGATGAACTATTGCACTCCTGTGTGGATTCGGTTGTGCTAGTGCAGGGCTGTGGCAATAAACTTTCTTCTTCTGGTTTTGTTGGGGGGCAAGTACCTAAAACAAATAAAATATTTTAATTACCGTATATCCTCTAATAAAGGACCCCCTCAATGACCTATATCTTAACCCAGAAAAATAATTTCGCAAATCTGTTTTTTGCGTTTTTTAGTTAGCATGTGTTTACCTAATTCCACCTTTCAGATTTGGGTTTAGCACCCGAAAATCTCAAAATCGAATTAATTTTTTCCCAATTTTATTAGAGTTAAAAAATAAAGGCCTGGGTCCTTTAATAGAGGATATACGGTAGGTGAGAGACTGAGGGATAACTTCTGGATGTTTCATTCTAAAGTCCGTTTAAAAATTTTCAACAGTTAAAGGGGGAGGAAACTTTATATACCGTATTTTCTTTAATTATAGACCTGTCTCTATTTACGCCACTAAGCCGTCTTACCTAAATTATCCTATTTTTTTAAAGGGAGTGGTAAGTGTTTCCTCTAATAGAAGCCCTCCCCGAAATCCGGAATTTTTTAAATATATTTTTTGCACTTTTAACCAATTTTTTGATCGACTCTCGCTTATGTGTCATACCAAAATGTAGCCCAGATTCCCAGCTACATTTTGGTATTTTCTGACTTTTTTCTCCAAATTTCATATATAAAAATATAGCCGAGATTCTGGGCTTTCATCTGAGATATCATACAGAAAAAAGTAACATTTAGTTATATCTGAAATTCGAAAAACATACAACGATGTCTAATTCCATGCCATCCCACCGAAGGCTGCCCGGAACTTTTCAGTATTATTTTGTACCTGATATTTTTTTTAAATTTTAATTTACATGATAATTGACAACCTTATACTCAAAATCTAGACCAGCTTTCTGCCGTCATTTTCAGTATATGGTTGTATACAACCATGTAAATTAAAATTGCAAAAAAACAGTTTCGAAAAAACACCGAAATTCTACCCCTCAGAAATACTTTTTCCTTCCCTGGTTTAACCTTCGCAAGTTACCTATTTTTCTGAAGTGATTTTGCTGTGGAAAAATTTCTATCTGATTCCTCATGCAATTCTGTCTCTAATAAGCCTCTAATAACGCCTCAGAAGCTCGAAAAAGACATTATTTTCGAGTTCTGGTCAATAAAAAATTGAGTTTTCGACATTTTGAAATATCGAGTTTTTGCCTGGGTAATTATATCCAAGTAGTGCCGAAATTTTCATAAATTTTTGATAAAAATCTCAAAAAAATTTAATTCGGCCAATTTCAATAAAAAAATTTACTAGTAGATCCATTAAAATCCTCTTTTGTGCTAGTAACAGAGTTGCTCAGTTTTGGCAGAATGGGTAGAAAGTTGCGTTGCGAACCCAAATGGTTGTTTTGATGGCCATTCAGCACGCCATGACTAGTACTTGGAGTTTCACTGGAACACCAGGGTGGCGATGTTTTTATGGACTCTTCCATTGAATTCCTGGATATTTTAGCAGGTGGAGGTTGGCTTAAACCAGAAGATCCAGCAGCTGGAGTGTTTGATAAGCTTTTGTCCTGTACTGGGGTGGTTTGTTCACTACCTCTTTGGCTACCATATCCATTGCTGAGCAAGTGTTTGAGTGAACTTCTGGGTCGTTTGTAGAAGTCTATGTCTACGCCTAAAATATTTTGGTAAAATAATGAGTTCGGCTCTAACGAAAAATACTAACCATCTCTCATCATGGTCTCCAAAGCGTTTTGTTGAGGTATTTCTCGTTGTGGAGGTAGCAACTGAAAATTATGACAGTAAAAATACCGTATATTCTCTATTAAAGGACCCCTCTCTAATAAAGGCCCACCGTCAATGACCTATATCTCAACCCAGAGTGGCGCAGTGGTATTGGTTTAGGCCCTCTGTTTGAAGGTTCGATTCCCAATCAGACTTTGTTTTTAATTTCCTGTTTTACTTTAAACTTCTGTCTCGTGAGGCAGCAAGTAGTCAATTTTTTTATTGATAAATAACAAACAATCAATGACAATGCTTGACAGTTACAACGAAATTCAAGACGCCTATTGAAGTTTGTTTTCCAAAGAGTTCTGCCGCGAACTGTCATCATCATCAATGTTTTGGCATAAACTTTATTTGCTGTTCCTATTACAAGCTCTACTTTGATCATTTCATTGTAAACAAACATTGTCATTGATTGTTTGTTATTTATCAATAAAAAAATTGATTACTTGCTGCCTCACGAGAAAGAAGTTTAATTAAAGTTAAACAGGAAATTTTAAAAAATGCATTGATTGGGAATCGAACCTTCGACTTAAAAAGGAAACCTGAACCAATACCACTGCGACACAAGTACCTGTTTGATAGTGTTATTGATCTACTATACGTCGTATCTCTCCCGAAATTTCTAACTCTAACGTTCTTTAATACGTGACGGGGTAGTCATGCCTTTCCCGTGTTAGTTAGCACGAGTTTACCTAATTCCACTTTTCAGATCTCGGTTGAGCATCCAAAAATATCAAAATCGACTCAAATTGTTCACGATTTTTTTAGGGTTGAAAAATAAAGGCCTGGGGCCTTTAATAGAGAATATACGGTACACGGGTTCTGTTGCACTAAGAACCTCACACTAACTTTACTTATTTCTCCATGTCACAGTCAGGGACCCTTCCTTGCCAGCTACAAAACGGTACAAAAATCAAAATAAAAATCCCAAAATAAGAAAAAAAAAATTATGAGAAAAGGGTAAGTGAAGTTAATGTGAGGCAAAATATGAGGTCCGATTTTTGCAAACACTGTCCCGGAACGTTCGGTTCCGTTTTCCGTATTCCGTTTTCCGAAATATCAAGATCATTCCGAATTCCGTTTTACGAAATCTTGAATGCTTGTTGCGGACAGCCCTGGTTCTGAGCCCATTATTGCGTAAAATTACTTAAAAATGGTTTTTAAAGGGGCATGCTCACCTGTTCAAAATTAGTCCCCGCCAATTCAAAAAATAATTCCTTATCATTGAACTTCTGTACGGATTTTTCAACTTGGTTTCTAACAAAACAAGGCCTGGAATTCAATTTTAGGCAAAGTTATGTTAGAAACCAAGTTAAAAAACCGTACAGAAGTTCAATGATTCGGAAAATTTTTTGAATTGACGGGGACAAAATTTGGACAGGTAAGCATGCCACTTTAAAGAATCCTGTCAAGACAAATTGTGGAGGAGCGGTGAAATCTAATCGAGGAAAGGATTAATTTGTTGAAGAGGGCCATTTATTTGGAGCCGTGAGATTCCACTGTAACTGTGATTTTTCTCTCATTCAGGTCTTCAAGTGCCGTAAACATGAGTGAAGTGCGATCTCAGAACAGCAGTATCGAAGTTCATGTGTGTTTTTCTATTAAAATTATGTGATCTTGATCTCAACCTTTTTTGTTTTAGGATGCCATCATAAATGAATCGTGGGACTGGGCCAAGCTTCACAAGAATGCTGTGCGAATACCGATTATCGACGAAAAGCCTAGCGACGAAACCTTCTTGGGACAGTTGTGGCGATATTGGAAGGAAGCATCGATCAATCGTCGACTGGTAATACTTATCCAAAATTTTTAAATTAACTTTCTAACAATTTATATAGGCCAGATTCAAAAACGATGAAGCAAAGACTTTCTCGAAGCAGCGAATTTCCAAAGTTCATGGCATTCTGGTGGATCAAGAAACTAAGAATCTTTTGGCTAAGCGGATGATGTGCGCTCAAAATCGTGACCTGCTGCAAGAGACCGCTGAAGTGTTGCGCAGAAAATACGGGTTTGTGCACTATATTCCCTGAATTTTTTTTCAATTAATGAACCAAATTTTGTTAGGCTGCAAATGTGTGACTTGCTTCTGAAATATTCCAAGTATTTTGAGCGCGATGCCAAATCCCGTATTTTGTCGATTTCTGCCCTGGAGTCTGCTCTTGACTTTGGACTGGATGAAGTGACTTCCTCGATGAAAATGTTGGATCCTTTGGCGAATTGGTACAAGCGAAACTCAGACGTAAGCAGTCGTATGATGGCTCGCATTCAGAATCTTGCATCTTCCATCAGCAGCAAAGTCAAGTGGTCGTTTCTGGTGGAACCTGGTAGACCGCAAACGGATTTGTCGGTATGGCTGCTTGTTTGCTAATTTTTTAGCTCACATCTTGTTTCAGGCCTTCTTCTCAGAATTCGATGTGCTGGAGCATTTCTTTGAAAAAATCGATCTCTCGTCTGATGAAGTGTCACACAAAGCATTCGACAACAACTACTTGGTGAAGGCTCGCAATAGAAGTAAGACCAGCTCATTATGTACACAGTTATTCATTCCCTAATTTCAGAACTGGAGTGCATTGACATCTCGCGAGTGAAACTTACTGCAGCAAAAGATGAAGGGAAACGAGCACCATCAAGTGATTTTATCCATGCCAACTTCGTTTATGGTGGTCCATTACTCAACAAATTCATCCTGACACAGGCACCTCTTCCACAAACAGGTAATGCGAGTCAAGCATAATGGACCAAGTTAACTTTTTGCCTTTCAGTTTCGGATTTTTGGAGAATGGTTTGGCAGCAGAAAAGCGAGTACATTTTCATGCTGTGCAATGCGTGTGATGCTGAAAGCTTGGGCTTGAAAAATGAATCATTGCTAAATCATTGTCCTTTCTATTGGCCCAGGTTAGTTTTTTTGGCGTGTTATGTTGTCACTTGTTTCATGTTAGACATGAAGGGGAAGTAAAGAAGTTTGGAAAGCTTGTGGTAAGAAATGAGAAGCTTGACACTTCAATAGATCCGCTCTTCAACGTTTCGCATTTACTGCTATGGATGGAGGAAGAGCCGGCTAAGCGATTGAGGGTGCAGCACTGGCAGTGGGACTGGAAGGACTACACCGACTTTCATTGGCCATACCGACTTCTTCTCAGGTTAGCAACCAACTTTACTTTGATAGACTTCATGCTATTAATCTATTCATTATTAGATCTAGACGGTCCAAATATCCGACTGGTTTGTTCACCGGATCACAGCATTACATTTGATGTGTATACTATTTCAGTGGTTCAGTGTATGGATGGCTGTGGCAAATCAGGTACTCTCGTGCTCATCGAAATATTTCTCATGCAGCTACTCAGAGGTGCCACAAGCTACGAAAATCCAATGATCACGTCAGCCGTTTTCTTGCGCCTGCAGCGACGTCACGCCATTGCCAGCCCCATGCAGGTACCCTCCTTTCTGTGAATTTGATTTATTTCGTCACGTTTGAAAGTTAAGTTTCTCTACGCCTATCGAACAGTCTTACATTGGATGGAGCCCTTCATTGTCTCAAACTATCATCGCTTCGTTCTTGGACTGATGATGAAGAACACTGGATTTCTGGCCAAGTATGATCTCTTATCAAGTGCAGGAAAGAAGAGCCATTCTGTTAAGTTATAAGACTACGAAATTGTTTGTGTTACACACTTTGACTAATTTGCTTTGTAGTATCGTATTCAATAAACTTCTTATCGTGGCTTTTGACACCCGCAATTTAGGTACGCAATGTTTTATTGGTGACTGATTCGAAATGTTTTGTTAAGCAGCATAGTCAGTGCTAGGTGTTTGGTTTAGTGAGTATATACGGTACTTGTTAAAAAATCGGGACGAAATTGATAGTGAAAATTTCGGGTTCCTTATTCTTCATTTTACTCGACAATCATAGGAATATACACTGTAGAATAAAATAATCTTTAAAATTACAGTTTTCCTTAATACAAAATAAGTCGGTCAGTACCGAGTTGGTTGGTGAAAAATGAGTCCTCGCATATAAGCTCGACTTTTTTTTGTTGTTTTGATAGTAGTTTTGATCCTGGCAATTTTAGCCCTTATTTCTTTTGCAAACCAAGGCTTTGAACATGAGGGATCGTGAACCCCTACAGTTAGATTCAGTCAAAGAGTGGGTGTATACATTTATATTTTTCCCAAGTTTCCCTTTATAGCTGTTCCAACCCATATAAACCTGGCAATCAAAAATCAAAAAATTGGATCGATGCCAATCAGGGCTGTATCCTTGCTAATGAACTCAACCAGAGCCTAAGTCACTCAGCCGAATTCTATTCCAGATTTTTCTACAGCCGCAGTCTCAGTCGACCCAAAAATTTTCCCTAGCCGGATGCTTAAGAAAAATTCACTTACTTTTTCTATAATAGCAGCAAAATTAGGATCCGGCCTGAATGGATCTTTCTTCAGCAGCAAAATATTACAGGTGGGGCAAGCCGTCAGACCTCCAGCTGCCTTTTTGTGTATGCAGTTGGAGCAGAAGCGATGCAAACATGTCTAAAATTTAAAATTTTAAAGTCGAAAATTTTGAATTAATCCAAGCAAACCTTAGCAAGCACGGGATCACGCATAAACTCTTTGCACAAAGGGCAACGCAATTCATCCCCGAATTTGTAGAGTGAATGGATATTGGAAGTGAATTGAGGTGATTGGGATCGTTGATTTGTGTGAAATGGTACTGCTGGTGTGATTTCGGATGAATTATTGACTGCTAAAGCACTATTGCTAATACTACTGCTTGCTCGGGGCGCCATATCTAGCCCTATTTTGCCTCGGCTCATTGGTCAGAGTGAATGGTTAGCAAAATGAACATTACCCTGCAGACTAGTCGATTTGTCTTGATTTAACTGAATTTGGCTGTTTTGATGTCGAATATATGTTGAATAAATATAATAAGTAAGAGCAATTTTAAGGTCTAATTTAAGCAACGGATAAGGTATTAAACAAGTTATTACACAACGACCACAAAGCAGATAAAGAAAAATTGGATCACAATACGAAAGAAAACATGGTGTTTAGGTTTTTTATTTAGGCGAAAATCACTTCATGTGCACGGCTTTCAAAATGCCCGAAAAGGTGCATTCTCAGCTTTAAGCAAATTTTTGCGGGAAATAAAACTCTCATAATTTGACTAGATAAATAAGTTCCAATGCCCAAATGCATAAAAAATCAGACCGATTTTAAAATTTCGATTTTTTGCGTTTCCGGAGGATTTTTAGTTTCGCATTGTATTCAGAACTCATAGGAAATATAAAAAAAATTACCATGGTAAAAAAAGTACATTGGTACTCTTAAAAGCACTGCGTAGCAAATACGACGTAGTAATTTTCGAATTGCAATGTAATTTTTTACTATGGTAATTTAGCACTTCTCGTAGCAAACACATTTGCAAAATTGACTAAACTGTGTTATTCGGAGTCCTCCGAAAACACCCTAAAATGATGTTTTTTCGGTGTTTTAGAACTTTAACGTGTAGAAAACATGTTTTTAGGGCGCGGCCGACCATTTTTGAAATTTTTTTTTATCAAAAATATGACCTTTTGCCTTGCGGGACCAAGGTAAACCTTCAGGAAAGGGTACCTGAATACCCAAAAAGATGGAGTTTGAACATAGCTTTGTTCATTGGGGCCTATCGCGTAAAGAAACTCTGGTATGTGCTTTTTTATGCATCCAGAGTCACTTTCGAGTGATTTGTGTCCAAGGTATGTGGGTGTGCGCATCTCAACTCCAAGCCCCCAGGCCCCCTTCGGTGGCGCAGGGGGCTTGAGAGACTCTTGATCTAAAATGCATACAGGAGCTTTTTTTGCTCGGCTGCAGCGACCAAAACATAGTAGAATACCCTCAATTCAGGTGCATTGCTGTGGTCCCCCAAGACAAAAAGTAAATTTTTTTCTCAAAAATGGTCGGCAAATTTTGTCCCGTCAAATTTCGGTCCAGGCAAATTTTGGCGCAGGCAAATTTTTTCCGTGACCGTTATTTGCTGCGCCAAATGGTCTGACAAAAAGTATTACCCACTGCGCCGTCCAAACACGTCTAAAAATGCAAAATGCACTTTTTCGGGCGTTTTGAAAGGCCGTGTGTCAGGCGATAGTACTGTTTTTTTTTGAAAATCGGTATAATTACTTTAAAAAACAGTTATTTTTGAAATATTATTATTTTTTAATTTTGAAGGACCATGACAAGAACTGCACTCAGTGCGCTAAAAAATTAGATTTCAGAAATTCTCACAAACAAAAGCGTTATCTGTTTTCAAAGATACGAAAATTTCTACCACATCTAATAAGCAGTGCAGGGAACTCGTCCTCGTCTTACGTCCTCGTACTAAGAGGACGAGTACGAGCAGCTCCGAAAACGAGGTACTAGGAGCGGACCATTTTTTGGCCATTTTACCTACACCGTTTTCAAAAAAATCTGACGCGGGGGCATGTGCCCCCTCTGCTGTCCTGGCTACGCCACGGATAGAGATGAAGCCTGAGACATGACATTCTAGAAAAAAGCCTGACAACATACAAAAAGTTCGATTCTCGCTTGTGGCAAACACACTTTTCACAAAGATTTGCTAAAAAAGTCAACAGAGTCTATTTGGATGCCAAACAAAAGGGCTAATATGTGGCAACCAGAAAAAGGCAACAATTCAAATATACATTTTTTTCAAGTTTAAAAATATCGCCTAATCCATCAAAGAAAAAATTTATTTTTCAAACAAACACAGCTTGTTAGTCCAAAATTATATAGGGCTCAATTTTTGTACGGATTTTGCCCAGCTAAAAAATCGATATTGCTATCCACGTAAATGGATGCATATGTCTTTTTAAATGTCCTTTTCTATGGCTATAATAACTATAAAATTATTCTTCTTATTAATTTTTCTGTTTTGTTCTTATTTACCCGAGTCTCTATTCTCCATAACTTCGTTGCCGCATAGAGTCCTACACTTTTTTTCAATTTCCAAAAATTTTCACCAAGTACAGTCAACTCTCGATAAAAAGGACACCCAAAAAGTTCGTTCCCGCATAGGGTCTGACACTTTTTTTAGCCCGATTTTTGAAGTCTTTGGCCAGTTGTCTTTGGCTGGTCTAGTCCAATTTTTTTAAAATTTATTTTTTCAGAATTAAAAAACAGCTGGCTTTCTCATGAAATTGGGATCGAGAAACACGAATATGAAGTTATTTAGTCCAAAACATCGCAGGGATTCCGATTTTACCAATCGTTTCTGAAAATCGCAATAGTTTTGCCAAAAAGACCCGTGCCTCTAAATACAACGGACACCTTTTTTGAAAATAAGTGTCCGTTATATCGAGAGGCGCGGGTCTTTTCGGCTAAACTATTGCGATTTTTAGGAACGATTGGTAAAATCGGAATCCTTACGATATTTTGGACTAGACCAGCCAAAGACAACTGGCAAAAGACTTCAAAAATCGGGCTAAAAAAAGTGTCAGCGGGAACCCTAGGCGGGAACGAAATTTTTGGGGGTTCGTTATATCGAGAGTCGACTGTAGTCAAAATGACCGCTAGAATCCATAGAACATTTTGGTCATTCAACATTTATAAGTTTATATAAAAAAAAGTTGAGAAATCAGCAAAATCAAGTCGCGCAACAGCGTGTTGCGCAGTTCAAGTATCGAGTTGGAGAGTTTGTTTGCAAAAAAACCGATTTTCAAAATGTAAGCTGAGCTCCGAGATACCGTATTTTCTCTAATTATAGACCCGGCTCTATAATTTTTGCTACTTGCTTTTGCTGATTTATCAACTTTTTTTATATAAACTTACAAATGTTAAATTACCAAAATGTTCTCTAGACTCTAGCGGTCATTTTGAGCATAAGTTGTTTGCAAGCGAAAATAAAACATTTTTCTGTGGAAACTTCTGAAAGTTTGTTGCGCGGAAGTATGAGGGAGCCTATAGAAAAACATATGAGATTTCTCAGTAACAGAGTGATCTACAATGGTCAACTGGCAAAATGTTTTAAAAACTGGGCTAAAAAAAAGTGTCAGCCCCTAGGCGGGAACGAACTTGAAACTCGACTGTATTTTAAAAAAGCCTAAATTTATAAACTGCATTTTGTTAAATTTTCAGACAACATGAACAATGGATTGCCAGGCCCTTCAGACACTGTTACTGGAGGCAAAACACTGGAGCTTTCAGATTATGATAAGGTAGGATTCACATTAATTACTCTGGTTAAAAATGCCCTTGAATGTCAATTTAATTTCTAAATATAATGCTTTTATGTCATTCATAAATTTTTTTTTTTGAGACTGAAAGCTATAGTTGATACGTCAACTATACAATCAAAAAAAAATACCCAAAAAAGTTCATTTTTTCTGGCACGAAAATTTTCAGAATAAAGATAGAATCTGAAAAAAACAGCTATTCATAAATGGCCATTTGGACTATGATCCAAATGTTGAGGATCTGTGACCTAGATGAGATGCAGTTTTCCTAGCAAATTACTAAAACTACTAAATCAACCTTTGCAGACCCGATCTCCCCACAAACCGATCACTGATGGCACAAGGATAAGCATGAACACCAGGACATTGTCTGCTGAATTGTCTTGTCCCATTTGCTTGGACTTGTTGACCAATACTATGACTACAAAAGTAGGTTCTAATACCCGAGCATAGGCACACCCAGGGAAGGGGCCAGCCGGGCTATAGCCCAACGCCCGCCAACCGCACCATCAAAAAACACACCACCCTCCTCTCCATCCCCCAACCCCCCATGGGTACGCCTATATACTCGAGTAAACTGTTTTGCTAGCAGTAATTTTGTTTACCACTTTTCAGGAGTGTTTGCACAGATTCTGCTCGGAATGCATAAAAACTGCATTGATGCGGGGCAACAAAGAGTGCCCCACTTGCAGGAAAAAGATTGTTTCTAAGCGAAGTCTTCGGCCGGACCCCAACTTTGACTTTCTTATCAATAAAGTAGACCTTTTTTTAACTTTATTGGTTTTTTTTAAAGTAAATTTTGTTGCTGTCAGATCTGGCCAGACCGTAAGCATTACGAAGACATGCAAGCTGCAGAAACAAAAACATACCATGAACAAAACAAACTGGCTTCCTTGCAGGTAATTTTTAATTCTTCTAATTACTCGACACTCCCTACTTTGAGCAATTACATCTCCGACTAAAGAAATTATGGTGCGTTAAACGTTTCCGTTTTTTTCAAATAAAAAAAACCGGAACGGAAAAAAGTGATTTAAAAAAAATTGCCTTGGTCTTGGAGCCGTAAATTATCTGGAATTTCGCTGTACCCGATTTTCGGTTCTCCATAACTCGGTTTTCGGTTTGGGTTTACTGACTATCAAAGTCCAAAATTTTTTATGGCTGCATTCCAGCGGGTGCCCAGGGAGGTGGACAGGGGGTGGCCACATTGACACGTGGCTCGCTTTTTGCTGATTTTGACAATCTTGGAGCTTATTCGGAATGGGGGCCACATTTTTTTTGTGAAAATTCGGGTGATACACAAATCACATCATTTTTAAATCTTTATTATTCGAACACATCGTATTCCCACACACATTCGAACACTTGGCGAATACTTATTTCACCGTTAACACATACGAACACTTCACAAATGTGACTCCACAGATAATATAGCGCATCAGTGCCCTCAAACTTCTTTTGAAGACCTATACTCATGCATCAAAATCGTAAAGAACAAGAATATCGGCACGATAACCCCATGCGGTGGGAACAAAATGGATGTCGACCAAAAATGACGAAAAAAAGAATGACATATTTTGATTTCAAAAATGTGGCCCCCTTTCCGAAGAAGTTCTTCTTCTTTTTATATGAACTGTAAAAGGCTATTATTTTCGTAATGTTCGTGAGATATGTCATAAAGGTGCCTGTATGACATATCTATATTTAGGAAAGCTAATGTGACTAGCACTTTGTGATGGGTTGCGAAAAAATTTCATTAGGTTTCAAAAAATTTGATATGTGAAACTCATTAAAATGAGTTTCTTCTTTTTTTTTCAGCAAGGATCTATCAAAAATTTGATATGTGAAAATAATTAAAAAATGAGGTTCTTCTTTTTTTTCAGTAATGACCTATCAGCTTGTCGGAAATTGTTTTTGTGCCTTCGATTCGTGATGGGTTGCAGAATTGTGTTATTCCACAAATTGCAAAAAAAAATTTGATGGGTTTCAAAACTAACTTTTTTAAAGCAAAGATATAATTCATTGAAATTTTTTGTTGTTTTTATAAATAAATAAATTTCGCAACCCGTCTCGAAGTGCAAGTTACTTTAGGCTCGAGCAAAGACTTTTCATGCAAGGTGATATTAGCTGAAACCTCCAGTTTTCAGTTAATCGACATTATCTTACCCCAATGAAGATCAAAAAAAATTTACGTCGGTTTGATTTTTTAATTGAGTCTAGTCAATTGAAAATAAAAAATTACACAGATAATTTTATTTCAAATTGAGTTTCGACATAAATCTTGTGACTGGACATCGTCTATATTTTATTCCCAAATCTAGCTGAATCTCTTATCCACATTTTGGTATGAACATAGTTATGAGCCATCAGTAAAATACAGCGCAATATAGAATAGTGCTCTTGTAGTCAAATGCTGAAATGTATACATACAAATACTCTTCTGTTTCCCTTGATAAAATTTTTTGTGATCCTAGTATTTGATAGATACTAGGATATATACAAGGGAACCGGTCGAAATATACGATTCGATTCAAAAATTCTGACAATACCATCTTGTAGAGCATGGTCGATTTACTACATAGAAGTTTAACATTTTTTGCTAACAGACAGAAAAAAGCGAATGTGGAGACTTGAGAAAAATGTCAAATTTGATGCCTTGGTCCCCCTGTGGATTTTCGAAAATATACTTTCTACAGTCAAGTCTTTACGTAATTACACCCAAAAGTTCGATCCCCAGGGTCAGTAGGGTTGGCAAGGGTAGTGTTGAAACGACTTGCCGGCTAGTTGCTGGGTTTGACAGCACTTTTTTAACAGGCTGTAAAATTTTCATTTTTAGCATTTCAGAAAACTTTTTTTGAACTATTTTACGCAGAACGGCAAAATCGGGCGGCGGTAAATTGATCCTCAGTAAATTGATCCCCGGTAAATTGATCCTTCGGTAAATTGGTCCTCCGGTAAATTGATCCTCCGGTAAATTGATCCTCCACTTTTTGTCTTGAAAGCAATATTTTGAGGGAATTGAAATTTTTTAGTCTGAACCAACCGAACGAAGTGGTCGTCCACTTGGTGCGAATTTTTTTTTACGTTTTTCATGTTCCAAAACCTGTTTTCTGGACTAATTCGGGCATGCTGAAGATGGTTTGATAGTGGTAAAATGCCGTTTTCTCGAGTATTTTTTGAGTTTTGGGAAATAATTGATTTCACCAAAATCAATTATTATCAAAAAATACCCGAGAAAACGGCATTTTACCACTATCAAACCATCTTCAGCATGCCCGAGTTAGTCCAGAAAACAGGTTTTGGAACATGAAAAACGTAAAAAAAAATTCGCACTAAGTGGACGACCACTTCGTTTGGTTGGTTCAGACTGAAAAGTTTAAATTCCCGCAAAATTTTGAAGGTAAACAAAAAAAGAGTGAACAGAAGTATGCATAAATGATTTCGTGTCAAGACAAAAAGTGGAGGATCAATTTACCGGGGATGAATTTACAGAGGATCAATTTATCTACAGCCGGCAAAATCTACAGAACAGTTCAAAAAAATTTCTGAAATGCCCAAAATGAAGATTTTACAACCTGTTAAAAAGTGCTGTCAAACCCAGAAACTAGTCGGCAAGTCGTTTTAAGACTACCCTTGCCAACCCTGTGGGTTAGACACCTTTTTTTCAATATGCGGGCTCAAAATAGTGTCGGACCCTGTCAGGGATCGAACTTTTAGGGGTGTCACCATATCGAAGGTAGATTATAAAGAAATACGTTTTTGAGAATTCATAGGTGGGACCAAGGCAGTTTGCAGCTCGATATTTCTCGAGTCTCCAGATTCGATTTTTTCTGTCTGTTAGCAAAAAATGTTAGAATTCTATACAGTAAATCGACTATGCGCTACAAGATGGCATTGTTAGAATTTCTGAATCGAATCGTAGAGTTCGATTGGTTCCCTTGTCAGTAAGACAATTTTATTTAATAAACGACGCAAAAAGTGGTTGATTACGCTTGATTTACAATAATTTTGCAAAATTTCAGAAAGGTATACAAGAAGGCATCAAAGCCCAGGCAGCCAATCGAAAAAAGAAAGTGAAGGGCAGCTACGATTACGAAAGTAATCTCATACAATTATTTCTGTGTCCTACCTCCAAAATTTAGAGAAAAAACGTCGCCCCAAGCTCACCGACGCAAATGGTGCTGAAGAAGGACCTGGCACCTCCACCAACGCCAGTTTCAACAGCAGCGGAGCGAACTCGTCGATGTTGTCTACTGTGCCGTCCAACTGCTCCATGGACAGCAATTCTCCATCACCTCCCCAGGTAGGACTTTTTGGCTAGACCTTGTGTTAAAATTTAATTTTGTTTTGCTCGCAGGACGAGGAGATGACGGATTTGACAGGCAGTCAGAGTGAAACCAACCATATCAACGACATCAACACCGACACCGTTGTGACTAGCGCTGAAGTGCCGTCCTCCTCTCCTTCAAATGCTTCTGGAGCTACTTCTTCTGGTAAGTCATGAAGCAGATATTTCTATCAATAATTGTCAATCCCTAGCGGGTCAGAGGGACATAGATAAAAAAAAATCGTAGACAAAAGCAATCATATGGGTTCCATTTTTTCATCAAAATTGTCTGAAAAGCTTGAGCCAAAAAACAACGCAGGATGTCAAATAATAGACTCCAGTCACCATCTATTTTTACTTGAATACTTTTCTGCGACTGCTTTCGCATTGTGCGCAGCCAACTAGTAAAATGTGGTTATTTTAGAATATTAAAAACATGATTTTCTTGGTCTTGTTGAAGTCGATGGTCTATAAAAACGAAAACGAACCAACGACTAGATGCTGGGTTTGTTAGCACTTTTTCAAGAGGTTGTAAAATCTTCATGTTTAGCGTTTCAAACATTCTTTTGAACGGTTTTGCATAGAAAGGCAAAATGTACAAAAATGTTCAAAAAGAATGTCTGAAACGCTGAAAGTGAAAATTTTACAACCCCTGGAAAAAGTGGGCACAAACCAGCAAATAGTCGTTGGTTCCAAATAAGACTACCCCCGAAAACCCTACATAATAGGGATGATCGTTTGGCCTTTTGCGATTGTGCGATTGCGATTAATTTTGCTCACAGTTAGTGCGATTGCGATTATTTTCAAAAATCAAGTGCGATTAATCGCGCGATTGTGCGATTGTCATCCAGATTAAAATTCTATGCAAATAATCGATTCGAAAGCTAACTTCATTTGCAAACAAGCATCGATACATCAACATTAATAACTGTATTTGAACAAAGGCAAATTTTCATGAAGGAATATCAATTTTTCCGCATTCTCCGGCAACAAATTTGATCGCTTATAGTCGTAGACATCTCGGGCGACGGAAAAGAGCTGTTCGCTGGCCACACTAGTTGCTGGAGCAGAGAGGTATCGACGAGCCAGTTTCGCAAGAGTCAGATATATTTTCTCATAAAAATTCAAGAATTTAAGACTATAACGGACCAGACCAGATATCCGACGTATACGAAGGATGATCACATTGATTGAGACGATTTTGCACACACTTCTTCACGGCTTCGTACATTTTCGGCAAAACAATTCTGCTATAGTGAAGTCTTCCTTAAAACGATTTGATGAAATGGGAAGTGGTCTAAGTGGTCCAAAATAAATACCTTTCAATGCTTCTCGATCTCCGGGTGCAAGCAGCGAAAGATACGTTGGCTCTTCAACAATTGAAAATGGCTGATTTTTACAGGCGATAAAATGGCCAATCTTTTATCCAGCGTAGAAAGAGAATTGCATAGAATTTTAATCGCAACAATTTCCAATTTGCGATTGCGATTGCTATTATTTTCAAAAATAATTTGTGATTGTGCGATTGCGATTATTTCGTCAAAATTTTGTGCGATTGTGCGATTGCGATTAATCGCAATCGCGATCATCCCTACTACATAATCCTAACCAGCTTCAGCATAGATCCAAATTTTTCGGTTTTATTATATTTTTAGAGGGCAGTAGCGGAACATCCAGCGACAGTAGCGAGAGCTCAGAGTCAGATGCCTCAAGCCAACACTCGGAGACCACTAATTCTTTAGCTTCAGAACTGTCAACAACTGCCAGGGAGGAGCCGCAGCCCGAAGTCAAACCTACCTTGTCTTTTTGCAATGTGTGAACACCTTGATACAAAAATTCAGCCCATAATCAAGATTTCAAAATTGCAGGACAAGACGAGCAGATGGTTGGAAGAAAATCCGTCTTCGCCCCTAACTCCTGGCGATGACTGTATAGAACATGAGACAGGGTCAGGTGTGGGCAGTTCTGTGGATACTAGGGTATGGCTGGATGCAAATTTAGAGTATTAAATAAGGAGTTTGACATTCTAGCTGGAAGAAATGCGCAAAAGGGGCGAGGAGATCGATGTAGAACTAGTGCCCGCCAAATCACTTCTAATCAGAACAAAATACCAGACTACACCACCTTCCATGCTCAGGTCCAGATATGTGAAGGCCCCACCAGATATTACCAGTTAGTTTAAATTTTTTATTAGATTCCTAACTTCTTTTCGTAATTTTGCTGGTATTGGTAAAAGCATGGAGCCTTTTTTACACTTTCAGATGTTGGATGAAATAGTTTTTATTAATCATAGCGTTCCATAGTGTTCCGAATCCATAAATTTATAGATTTCGATAAAATTATTCTTCGGCTGTTTGTTCGAAAAAATTTACAAAAATTTAGTTCGCAAATTTTTTAAGAAAATTTAATTCGTCCAGAGGAACGATTCTCCTAAACAGCAATTCCATTGATGAAACCCATCAAAAATTAATTTGCTTTTCAATTATTCAGAATACAAACCACTTCGCTAAATCCCCTAAATTTCACAACCGATATTTTCTGAATCTGTCCAGTCCTTATCGAAACGATCGGCATTCACCAAATTTTATTCGATGTATGAACCGGTAATTTTTAAGTGAACTCTGTATGTATTTGCAAGTCCTCTAAAAAAATCGCCTTTGCCCCCTTGTTAATTCAATTTTTTTTTGGAAAAATACTCGGCTCTCATTTCACATAGACTAATTCTATCAACACCGCACTACTTTGGGATTGTGCTTACCGTATTTCCTCTAATGGTAGGACCGGGCCTTATATTTTTCATTCAGGGTGGCCTACTATTAGAGGAAATACGGTAGCCTTCGCCTAAACACAAGCCAAATAATCAACACGGTTATCGTTGCGAATTCTGCGGAGGGGAGCAAATGAACCCATATAAAGCATCATTTTAAGACGTATTAGTGTTTAAGTAGCATTAGTGCAGTGTTTCCGAAACTCAAGCTTAAGGTAAACCTTGAGTTTAGTAAACTCAAGGTCGTTTTTCTCAATTTTTTGTAGGAAAAATGGGTCTGAGTTTTTTCCCCATCCCCTGAAGTCATGTTGCGCTGAATAAAACGTATTTTTCAGAAGTTCGATATTTTTTTAAAGATGAGATATAGCCATTTTTAAGCCGAAAATCACTTTGAGTTTGACCCTGACCTTGAGCTTGAGTTTCGAAAACGCTGGCCGGGACCTATATTAGATTTGGCTTTTTTTCAATCGAATATTTTCGTGAGCAGTCATTTAATTATCGTTAAAGGCTGTAATTATGGCCCATGTGTCATATAATCTGTGTGGAGTGGTAAGGTTGTGTAGTAAGTACTTATTTGATTTAGCTATGGATCTCCTACTCTACACAGGTGTTTGAAAATGTGGGCATGGCTCCTAGCGAAGCCATGATCCTCGCAACAGATTTCAGGGTAAATCGACATTGCTCTACACGATAAAACTAATATATATACTGACGGACATTCAGAAATGATTTTTGGCTGTCCCGCTGGTCCTGTCCCACGGTACAAATGTGGGGTTTGTCCTTCGGGACATTGACCTGCGGGACAGACTAAAAACCGTTTTTGATAGTGATTATGGCAAATCTGTTATTTCCATGTTGTAGAGCAGGGTCAATTTGCTTATGGATCCATTGAAAGCGGTGAAAAATGATGGCTGGGAGCCGAGATAGAAAAAAAAGTGTTTGAAAAATTTTCCCGTGTACCGGGAGTATGAGGGGGGCAAAAAGAAAAACTTGATATGTGAAACCTATTGAAATTTTTTCGTAATTTTTATAATTAAAAAAATTTGCAACCTATTACAAAGTGCAAGTCTTTTTAGGGTCATGGAAAACCTTTTTTTGGCACTTTAATAAAGCAGGAAAAAATTATTGTATCAGGCTGTCGAACAATTTCCGCGCTGACACTGTAGGAGTTTCTGATTGCTTACAAAATTGTTAAAAATTACAAAAAAAAATCGATGGGTTTCAAATTTAACTTTTTCAAAGGATTTTTGAAGAAAAAAGTTAATTTTGAAACCCATCGATTTTATTGGTAATTTTTATTAATAAAAAATAATCTGCAATCTATCAGAAACTGCAAATCGCTTCGGTGTCGTCGCAAAAAACAACTTGATATTCCCCATTTTCAAAATAAATAAGTTCTGAGTCGCGTCTCGATACAACTTGGGTTTCAACTAAAGTTTTTTAAGCTACCGCAAAATCTCTATTAATTAGGTATGCCGGATTAATTTTCAGCCTCCTTCCAGGAGGCCGTCTCGACAAGATGGACAGTAGAGATCTAAAAGTTTTCAAAATGTTTGCAAAAAAATGAGTACTTTTTATTAGTGTTTTAAAATTATTCACGTGCTGGCACCATACATGAGACAACAAAGATATTGGCTAAAGTACACTATTTGGTGTAGCTCAAAAGTGCGTTTTATCAAGGGAAAGTATGTCTCAGGCACTAAAAACGATGGAAAAGGCGAAAAAAGTGTAGGAAGGACGTTTGGCTTGAGAGTTAGAGATGCGCGCATTCACTTACCTTAGACATAATTCCGAGAAGTACTCTTGATCATAAATTCATATGAAGTCTCTTTTTGCACTGCTACAGTTGCCAAAACGGAATAAAATACTGCACTATGAAATAAAATTGAACATCTGACATTCTGTCTTTATTTTTGTATACTTTTAAATCTTGCTGCCAATATGTAAAAGCAATATTTAAAAAAAAAAGAAATCAAATTTTTGACATAAACAACAGAAGGGACCAAGGCAAAAATGACCAAAAACCACAGGGAGGGACCAAGGCAATCGAGATTTTTTTTTTCGAAAAACTTCCTTCCCACACTTTTTTTCGCCTTTTCCATCGTTTTTAGGGCCTGAGACATACTTTCCCTTAAAAAACGCATTTTTGAGCTACACCAAATAGTGTACTCCTGCCAAGATATTTCTAATCCTTTACTACACCGTCGCTAAATCTGACTATAATTACTGGTAAACAAATAATTCAAGTAGTTGCATTCATTGGTGTCTTAGAAATCAATAGCTAACAGAAAAAAATTGCTTTGGGCATCGGCGATACTGCTAGACATTGCCGTATCTAACTATAAGTGTATGATATCATGTGGTTAGGCTTGTTTGATGAAAATGCAGTCGAACCTGGATATAAGAGCATCTTGAGACCAGCCCAAGGTGCTTTTATATCGGGAGTGATGTAAGATAAGCTTTATTCAAGGGTTGCAATCAAACCTGTATATGAGGACACGCAAGAGACCGATATATACAGGTTTAATTATACAGAAAACAAAGAAACCAAGATAAATTTTATGTCAAAATTTTGTAAAAAAATTTCAAATGCTTGTTTTTCCCAAAATTTGCTAAAATTTGCAAAGCTGTCTTACGCGTTTTCTTAAATCCCGCGAGCTCTACCGATTGCACCTTTCAGATTTTAGTTGAGCACCCAAAAATGTAGAGATCGAATTCCAAATTTTCCGATTTTCGGGCATCCAAAAAATAACCCCCCCGAGGGAGCTATTAGAGGAAATACGGTATGTGTTTTTATATCTAGGGTATTTTAATGCGCCGGGACTAGCTTGGGGTGTACCCATATATCCAGTGCTCTTATATCGGGGGTTAACTTTGCAAACTTTCTCTGCTGCCTAGCCAATTTTTTAAAAAGTGCTTTTATATCGGGTGTGCTCTTACATACGTTGGCGGTTGTCAAATCTGGCGGTCAATGTGTTCGCGAGGATGTTTATAGACGGTAGTTAACATTTTAATATGGGTTTGGAACTTGCTTATTTACCTGCACAGTCAGCCCACTAACCAATGGGTTTCACTATTGAAAAAATTATATTTTCCCTGCACCAATTTTGATTTTGAAACCCATCAGACAGTTTTGCGTAAGTCCAAATAATAATACTTTCATAGTGAAACCCATCGGTTAGCAAGCTGACTTTGCATCTAAATTATTTTTAGCAAAACAAATACTTTCAATTGACTTTTTCTCAATTTCTTTATAAGGAAAACGGGTCTGAATTTTTTCTCTGTCCTCTAAACTCAAATTTTCATGGCGAACAAAACAAAAAAAAAAGAAATTTAAAAAATGAATGCTGAAAACAGAGTTACAGACAATTTTAGAAAACTTGAGGCAAAACTTGAGGTTTGAGTTTTGAAAGCACTGGTACCGACTCAATAATTTGCAAACTTTTTTTCTGATTCATGTCATTTTAGCCGTGTTTTCGTTTGAAAACATTTAGCTCATTCGTAATTTTTTTTTGTAAATTAGCTACGCCATATAAAATCTGCCCCTCTCCTTTTTGACTTAATTGTTAGTGGCGGTGTTAAATGGTAGAAAATTTGCTGTTCCTGCATCGTTGCAAGCATGCTTAAGATCAGTGCTAGAGCAGGCTGCACTTATAAAACAGTGTTGAAAGTTGCTGAAATACTGAAAATCCATATCGCAATTTGCAGTGCAACACTTTGGAGAATACTTGCACCACCTATGGCAGGGCGAGATTATCGACCAAACTGGTAGTTCTGTGTGCAACGGGGTAGACCTAGCGCCTCGTCCTGAGTACTTCTACATACTTGTAAGTGCCCGCTCACAAATAGCTAGATTTTAATACTCTACTCAATCAACCCAAATTATACTGGCACTTTTATAGTTAACAAACCAAACCCCCATATTCGGAATTTTTTTGCCTTTTTATGCATCCAGAGTCTTGCTCGGAATCATGTCTAAGGTAAGTGAGCGTGTGCATCTCAACCCCAAGCAACCCCTTCGAGGGCGCACGGGGATTGATGGGTTGGGTCACACAGACTTACCTGCGACATAATTCCAAGCAAGACTCTTGATCAAAAATGCATTCAGAGGGTCTTTTTGCCCATCTCCGTCAAGAAAAATGTGATAAATCACCCAAAAAAGACCCTTAAATGCCCTAAAAGGATCATACACCGTGGTAGGAAAACTTTTTTTTGGACAAAATTCAAAATTTTTTATTCAGAAAGTGTTTAGAATGCTTCTTTCATCTTGTTGAGCAGAAAAAATGAGTTCGGGGAGTGATTTTGGGTCGTTTTTCAAAAAATCCGAGTATGGGGGGAACTATACAAGTACCATTATACTTACGTTTGCAGGACCACAACAACCAGTTGCGCAAAATATTTTTACATGAGAGTCTGTACAGTGCCTTCAGTGCTTCTGTGCTCACCGAAGAGCATCTCATGATTTTCTACGACACTTGCCCACCAGACATGAACAAAGACGATAAATTGATCTCAGAAGTGATTACTGAGCAAACACTCACTCGATTACTGATCTTCAACAAAAAGCTGATGGAAGAGGACTCAAATGGTCTAGAAACAGAGCCATCCACCAGCAATGGAACATAAGTCGAGCAGTCAAAAGTCTGCGTGAGAATTATTTGAAACTGAGTTTAGATTCTACGAGATTCTATCCTTTTTTGTTTGAGTAATAAGCATTTTTGTGTTACTTTTATGGTATTTTGTTGGAATGCTTCAATGGCTGTGTGCTTGTAAAATTTTTTTTCCATACTGATTTATTAGCACTTGACATGCGAGGGATATGGGACACGGCTGCAACGGATACCCGATATCCGATATACGGCACTTTTTGACATCTGATATCCGATCTGATATTTTTTCATATCCGGTCAAAATTTAGACCAAAAATTTCGAAGAAAGTCAGGACACTCGACTCATTTCCAAATTCCATTCCCAAATGCTTAACCTAGTTGTCTCACTAAACACTTTGTGCATATTAATAAGTGCATGTGCCAGAATATGAACATCACTAGTGCAATATGAAGCGAATTTCTCATTTAACTCAAACTTACCTCCCTTAGTTAGCATGACCTGGTTAGTGTTAGCCCACCATTGTTCCATTTTTTCGGTCGAAGGCTTTTTTATGCAAATAATCGTGAAAGGGAAGAAGCTCTGCAAGTTAGTAGGACTATTAAACAAATAAGGAAAAAAGGTTTATCGGCAACAGGTAGATTAAAGGCTGCAAGCAAACGAGCAAGTTTCAAAGGCACAAGATTACAGCTGTCATGGAAAGTGGTTGGCACGACGATCCCTAGCTTCTCAATTTTGAGTTCATAAATCCGGGTTCCTTGTCTGACTATCGATGGCTTTAAATTTCCCGTCTTAATCTTTAGATACAAACACGTTGTAGAATCTACTACCATTATGTACATACACAACAAATTTGAAGTTTTTGTTCAAATCATATAACAGCCACTTTATAAAGTCGGTTAATGGATTTCATGTTACTGTGTAGGGTTGTATTCTCAATTATTCTCAATGCACCATTGTGTAGCTCTGTTATTCCTCTTCAAAATGAACTATCGGTATTTTTCCGGATTATTTTAAAAAAGTCGACATTAGGTCCAAACACTAGTGATGTCATTTGGGGTAGTTGACACGTATTCTCGTCACTTTAACTGACCAAAACTTTCAGTGAATCAGTGCTTTAACAACATCTTAATGATGGCTTGTAGCGCAGTTCAATAGCTACAAGACTTACAGTCGACGCTCGATATAACATAACCCAAGGGACCGGCTGAAAATTATGTTATAGCAAAATTATGATGTATCGAGGTTGTGTTATATCGAGCGTCGACTGCATTTTATAAAATGATTTTTTAAAATCTGGTTGTGGAGATATGGACTTTTCAAAAAAAAACAATTCCTTTAAAAAATTACCGTGGGAACATTTGGATCGGGATCGTCGTGCCAACCACTTTCCATGACAGCTGTAATCTTGTGCCTTTGAAACTTGCTCGTTTGCTTGCAGCCTTTAATCTACCTGTTGCCGATAAACCTTTTTCCCTTATTTGTTTAATAGTCCTACTAACTACGGTAGCTAACATGCACAGCTTCTTCTCCCTTTTACGATTATTCAAGAAGACACGCTTGCTATCCAATTTAAAATCTCAAACGTGTAGAGAGCCTTTTTCTGTTATTTAGCAGCTAGTTTTGGTTAATAAAAAGTCTTTTGACTAAAAATAGCGATACTTATAATGTTATTGTATCATTGATATGAAAAGGCTAAAAGTTAAAGCGATGACCGTTTAGTCACAAATATCTTGTAAATGCTACAAAGGTGACTTAGTGAATTAAAAAATATGACGGGCTAGCTTCGTTCTACGGCTACGGGAGCGACTGCGCCGAGATATTGGCTTTTAAAATTAGAAATTTTTGTGAGCTACTATCTATAGCAGACCAACAACAGATTTGAACAGGTATGTGTGGCGCAATGGTTTAGATTCAGGCTCTTTTTTTACGTCGCGGTTTCGGTTCCCCATCGGTGCGTTCTTCTTTTTTTTGAAATTTTGCAGTTAATCCTCAATTTAACGTCTTTTATCGCGAAACAGGGAGTGATCAACTTTCTTTACTGACAAATAACAAACAATCAATGACAATGCTTGTTTACAACGAAGTGATCAAAGCAGAGATGTTCTTTGCAATAAGAACAGAAAATGAAGCTCATGCAAACACGTTGTTCATGATGACAATTTGTGACAGAGTTCTTTGGAAAACAAACTTCAATAGGTGTCTGAAATTGCTCTTCGCCATCGATGTACCCACAAGCCTTCCAAGAGTATCGCAGAAATTGTCGGAAAATCGGGTTGCAAAACTGACAAGAGACCACTTCAAGAACTAGCAGTATGTTGTCGCGCTGATGTATTTTGAAAGCGAGCTCATTGGATGTGACATATGAATGAATTCAACGAATAAAGCCTTTGAAGATTCGGAAAAAGAAGACGTCGAGAGGTTGAATAAGAGAAGTTGCACCAGCCGGAATGTTGCGCACAATCACCTCTTTTCCCACTGGCACGCGCGATTGAATTGTTTCATGATCACGGAAGCTGGCCCAAGAATCGATGATCAATAACAGCTTATCGGGCATTTCCTCGGTGAATACACAGTCTCGAAGCCAAGTTTTCATCAGATCCTTTGTCATTATGTGCGAGGAGTGGCAATGAATTAACAGATTAGAAGCATGGTAGCCGAATCTTTGCGGAAATCGTCCACCCGGCTCTTGCAGCACAACAAATAGCTTTTTACCAAGAGTCCCATTGGCGCAAATTACTGGCATTACCGTGTAGGAGTGAGTGGTAGAAGCGACGACTTGAACAACTCTTTCGACATCTCTGACACCCAGCGGAGCAAGCGAACGGCCAGATATCATTTCTTTGACAAAACCTATGAAACCAAGCAATGCATTTGAATGATTTGAAGTAATTGATGATATTTTCCTGCTGAATCTTAGAAGACGAACATCAGCAACAAATTAAGCGTTTTTTCTTCTACAACAGCACGGTCTTGCAAGCTCTTCCTTGAAACACCTGTGTGATGGCGAGACACAATTCTGCTTGCATTTAAACCCTGACCCAACGCAGTGATGCAACAAAACGTGGTATTTGAAGCTCCTGATTGATAACAGCGGCCATCGCTTGAATGTCAGTGTGTCATGAAGCACAACTGGCCCATCTTGTCAAAAACTTGGTCGCGCAATCTATCGCAGAGCACGAGTTGGTTTCGCCGGTCGATGCATTTATTCTCCTCGTGCTCAAAGCGACGTAGCTTCTTGAGGTCTGCTTCTGATTTGATAAATTGATGCATGGATGAAACAGG